>MU191790.1:0-21794 GCA_016904865.1 Pissodes strobi
TTTCACTGATTCACTTTTAAGGCGTGCCTGATCAGAGTGGCTTTTCCCTTTCGGTAGTTCGCACTGATAGGTCTTTTTTAAACGTGCCTGATCAGAGTGGCTTTTCCCTTTCGGTAGTTCTCACTGGAGATCAAAATCTGCCGGTATGGGCTGCTTCACAGCTTTTTATACCAAACTTTGACCTCACCTTGAATCGCAATTAAAAATTGTTGTTAATTAAAGTATAAACTGTTATGATTAACCTTGTTGACAATTCAAAACAATACTCGAATTTGAGGTCAAAGTTTGGTATAAAAAGCTGTGCAGCAGCCCATACTGGCAGACTCTGCTCTCCAGTGAGAACTACTGAAAGGTAAAAGCCCCTCTGGCAGATCAAAGCTCTCACTTTAAAAAAGACCTAATATATTATATTTACATCATTGTTTAGTTCATTGCTCTGTTATGTCTTTTTTAACTTTTTATTGATATAATGATATTATCACTGCAATGGGATTCATCCAGATTAGTTTTGTTTGGTAATGACTTCGTTTATACCTGTAGATATTTACCGGCTATATACATACATATTTACTTCATTGGTTATTTTGTTGATTTATTATAAAGCTAGTTTAGTAAAATACTTCCTATTTATACTGTTTCGTGATTGACTGCAGTTAGTAAAACTTCTATGAATCCAATGTTTGGTTGAAATTTTTTCAAGATAAGAATTGGGTAATGCTAATGTTATAACACCTAGAGTATCATATGTTGCTTTGATTTAATAATCTGATAATATAGATGAAAAACATCATAAGATAATCTTCTCATTAGTTTATGGGCGAAACCATCACTTCAAATTAATTGCCTTGTGAAAGTTCTAAATTTTTAAATAAATAATTTAATTGGTATCCCGATATGATTTTGGTAAATTAGTATCAAAACGTATCTCTCCTTAATAGATATCTATTTTTCATAATATTATTGTGTAGGGTATGCTTCTAAAATTTACTGCTCTGATTCCAATGTGTAAAAATCGTTGATATATTCCTAGTTAAAAATGTAGTGACGTTTTCACCTAACTAACCCAAACTAACCCACGTCATTAATTAAAATTGAATCCGCTGAGTAAACCTCGCATATGGACCGCCTGTTAAGCAATTAACAGATAGTGTTGCATAATTGGCACACGACGCTTAAGGCTGGTTAAAATAGATAAAGGGTATTTGGGGTAAACAAGTCTTATTAGAAAATAGATTTATTTAAATCAATTGCATTACAACCAGATAACATAATTATTAAGAAAAAACGATGTGTGCTTAATATTATGAAATAAAATCATTTTTTGTGTTTCATATTTTGATATTACTTGTCACATTTCGATGGTCAAAGTAAAATTTCACTTCGAAATATCAGATAAAAATCGGCAGACACCACTGCTTATTGCTTGAAAAATGTGAAATTTTCCAATCCTGGCACAATTTCCCATCTTCAAATCGTTTTAATTGAGATCCCAGGCAAATAAATGTGCTTACTTACCACAAGAACTTTACGCATCGACATGCTAGAAATCTACCACATCAAATCCACCAGAAACTGTCTCTAATCACTACTTTTTCTGTTTCTGACCCATTTTCCGTTTTAAACCGTTTTCAATGATATATCAGCAAATAATTGTATACTCAGGTGCAATAAATACGCCATAAATATTTTATATTGTTAGTCCAACCTTTATAAATTGTTTAGCAAACAGTAGAAATAATTACTGATTTCAACTTGCATATCCAGCCTTTTGTTAAATGCTGGCGTTTTAGTCATTATATAGGATTAATTAATAGGATGGTATACAACCCTACTTTTAAAACACCCTGTGGAATTATTGCGTTACCAAGTTCTTTCACAATACCATTTTTTTAAAAGAATAATTCCTTTCCTACATTTTGTTTTGGTTCATATCTTTAGGTGCATATGGCTCAGTTTTGAGAATGAAATGAACATGTTGTTGTAATATGAGTTGGACAGTGATTTCATTAAGACCTATATTATACTACTATCATGGTGCTGCTCTTATTGAATATGGACGTAATGATGAATATGTTGCAAGAATCTTTTATGTTCATCGTTCTACCATCAAAGGAGTGGTCGAACCGGTTAGACAGACTAACAGAACTAAGCGTAGGGCAACTAGGCATGAAACAAACAACTACTGCTTCTGATGATAGACTTCTTCACGTTAAAACTTTACGGGGTCTTTTATCGATCGATTATTTGCCATCAGTACAATATAGAAATCAAATCCAAGGGGGTAGAGGTTCGAATGTTAGTGCGATCGCTGAAGATTAAAGGAGTTTGGTTTGAAAGCTTGCAGACCAGCACCTGCAATTTGCCACTGAACATTTACAGTGGCACAATGTTGCTTTTACTGGCGAATCCAGACTCTGCTTACATCCTCTAGATGAATGGAAAAGAGTAGGGAAAATAACTAGAGAAAGTTTTGCAGAGTGCTCTTTCATGTCTCATCTGAGCTATGGAGGCTGAGTAATGGTGCTGGTAGGAATAACAAGGCTGGGCCGCACTGAGTTGATGGTCATCGATGGATTCTTGCGGCCTACCGATTTATTGAGGAGATATATTAACCAATTACGTTGTACTTTTTAGTGTATTTATTGGGGATGGTCACATATAGCAGTGTGGTTAAAAATTACCTTGCGAAAGTTGATTTTAACAAAATGAACTGGGCAGTTTATTCTTCTGATCTCAACCCCATAGAGCATGTGTCGGACATGCTCGCTGGACTGGTTAAAGATCGCGAAGTGGCCCCGACTATGTTTAATGAACTTCGGTTAGTCCTTCAGGAGGAATGGCAAAATATTCCTCAAGATGTTATTCGTAACTGTATTGACAGTATGAACTGCAGGCAGTTATAAGAGGTAGATGTGGTAATACAAACCGGAGTTAAGAGTTCCCCAATCAGATCTCCGGGGGGAACAGTGTCGAGCAAGTTTATGAAAGCACCAATAAGCGATATGCAAATCGGAACATGGAATGCAAGAAGTGTATTCACACCTGGGAAACTGGACAACATAGTGAAGGAAAAGTTGAGACTAAATGTAAATATGGTGGAAGTAAGTGATGGCAGACGGCCAGAAAGCGGCAGCTGCGCAACAAGCAATGGTATGTTCGAATTGAAAACACGTACCTACAGGAAATACGAACATAATACAGGTTGCACCGACAGCAGAGAAGGAGGGCAACGAAGTTGAGGAATTATATGATGAACTAGATAATATCTTCGGAAGCATAAAGACCAATGATATTGCGGCAGTTATGAGATATTTTAAAGCCAAGGTCAGCAGAGCCAAGGACGAAGCGCACACAGGGGTTTTGTTCTGGGAGAAAGGAACAAGAAAGGAGATCGACTAATTGAATTCTGTCAAGTTAGAAATCTTATAATAACAAATACCCTCTTCAAACTACCAGACGGCAGATTGGATACCTAGAATACCTAGAGATCCCCTGCGGATAGCCCGGAGAATGCAGTAAGAAACCAGAAAGACTATAACCTCATCAACAACCGTTACAGGAACGCAGTCAAAACTAGAAAAACCTATACCCAATTGCTGATATTAATTCCGACCACAACCCAGTAATAGCCAAACTAAATGTAAATATGTAAAGATAACAAAACGTATAAACAATTATATAGAAACAAAACTGCTTAGGAACCCTAAAATCCATAACTCAGTAAATGAAGAAGCACTCGAATGTATAAGAGAGATTCATAAACTAAACGAAGTCAGGGTGGATGAAAGTGAGAACAAAAACAAAAATGGTTAGGAGCAGTAGCTAAAGAACACCTAGTAAGTAAAAGTAGCAAGAAAAAGCCTTGGACAATATCAGAAATCCTGGATCTTATGGAAAAGAGGAGGAAGAGCAAGGCTAATGTGAGTGAATACAAGGCACTACATAAAGAAGGAGACAGGAAAATTAAAGAAGCCAGAGAAGAATATGTTGTAGCTCAATGCAAAGAGATAGAATTATGTGAGAAGAATTCCACTGCTTCTACATGTACAAAAAGATAAAGGAGATGGCTGGATGCAACAAACATCAAAACGACTGGTAGCATAATTAGGGACATAAATGGGTGCATAATAACTGAAGTGAATGACAAACTAAGAATAGGAAAACATACTCTTCGATGACGAATATGCTCTAAACCGGTTTTAAAATCGAAAAACCTACACTTAATAATATTAAGATCTTCTTCTTCTTTTGGTACCATATCAGGTCCTCCTGATGTTGGCTATCACATTGGCGAGTTGCGTCTGGCTTCGGCGAGTCTAAAGAGTTGTTCTGCGCTACGAATTTCGGTCCACTCTCGAAGATTCCTCAACCACGAGCCCTATCTTCTACCTACTCCTCTACGGCCCTCTATCTTGCCCTTCATTATAAGTAGAAGGATACGGTAGCGATCACCCCTGAGTATGTGACCTAGATAGGACAGCTTTCGGCATTTAACTGCTATTAGTAGCTCGCGAACGGTGCTCTCTATTTAAAACCGCTTCATTTATCTGCATGGCCACCCATGGGATTCGGAGCATAGGTATATGTAGCTACATTTCAAAGGCCTCAGGACGATTAATGGTTGCTGCTTTTAAGGTCCAAATATCCGATCCGTACAACAGTATAGACCATATATAACATTTGATCATTCTCTGGCGGAGTTTTAAATTTAAATTATTATTCCAGAAGAGCGATCTCGTTTTCTAAAAAGTTGCGCGAGCTGACCCGATTCTGCATTTGACTTCTTTATCTGGGTCAAGATGCTGAGCAACCAAGATATTTGAAATAAGGTACCCTTTTAATGTTTCGACCATTTATTTGCAGTGCATCATCATTATATGGCTGACGTCTTAGTTTTAGTGATATTTATATTTAGTTCCATTTCTTGTTCTATCATGTTGACTAAGTCTAAAAGACGTTGGAGGTCCTGGAGATAGCGAATGGTATTTATTGATCAGTTCGCTGTTAATCTTAACTCCAAATTCCTGGTCATGGAACGCATGTTTAATTATTTTATCAGAATATAGGTTGAACAACAGTGGAGATAGTATACATCCTTGTCTCACGCCTCGCTGAATCTGGCATTCGTCGGTTAGTTTTCCACTAACTCGAACCACTGCTTTTTGTCGCCAGTGTAGTTCTTAATAATGCATGTCATCAACTCCAGTACTTCTCAATATATAAGGATATAAGCAATATAATTTTTAATGTTTTGTCCTGTCGAATGATTTTTCATAGTCTATGAAACATCCGAAAATGTCTTTATGTTGGTCGCGGCATTTTTGAAGAAGTACATTTAAGGCAAACATTGCTTCACATGCTATATAGCATTTCTAACTTTAGAATTTCTGGACCTTCGACGCTTTAGTCATGTCTGGATGATCTGATCTGTTGTCACCAAATAGTTCAGTTATGTATCTATACCAGGCTTTTAGTACAGCGGTTAGTCAAACCAACCTTGCATTTTTGAGTAGAGCATTGAGATTTGGCACAGTGGTAGTATATACCCATACCTCACTTTTAAGAAGTGGAACCAAGTTTTCAACCACGGGAGAGCAACGGTATAGCGGGTTGCATACCTGCCAGGGACAATTTTGAGAAAATCGCTAAACGAGCACACTCGACCAATTCTATGGATGAGTACCACTCAAAAATATTACAGGTGATGTTCTGGAACGTAACTGGAGTATATACCAGCCGCGTGGTGGCAGATTGCTTACCCTCAGGCGCAGAAACTAATGTACTCGATCTTGTAGTCTTAAGCTAGGGATTTTGGTGAGTGACTCCATTTCCACAATCAAAATATGAATAAATCAGGTCCCAATGGACCCATACACGTTCTTAAATCGGTATGCTCATAAATATAATATAATCAAAATAGTTAACTTTAGGTTAACTCGGTTGTAAGGTGGATAGAAAACTAAAAGATTAAGAAAAGCCATATTTATTACAAACAGACAGTTTAACAGCATCATTTAAAGCATTTAGCATTAATTCCATATCGTTATTAATGGATAATATTATTCATTGGAATAGATGTAATCACAGAATGTAATAATACTAAATCTATTACCTACATCACAAATTGGGGTCATAAATATCAGACTTTGGCACTTTTTTGGCATTAATCAAGGTACTTAAAGTATGGGCAACAACAAAACTCACAGCAACGGACTTTAGATTTAGCCCAGTTGCATTTCCCAGTGCATTTATTTTTATATTTACATGACACCGGCGTTTCTTTACAAGTCTCTTGTGCTGTAGGCTTAGTTCTATAGAGCATCCTCCATTCTTCCGAGCCGACTTTCCAGCCGCACGGTGATGGCTGGTTCCGTATTGGGGAGATCGCTTGTCTTGCATTCTGCTCCTCGTATGAAGCCCTCAGAATTAAGCAGCATTTCCTTAAAGCCGCTGGAGTGTACAAACCCGTTAATCACTCTTTCCTTAGGCAGTTTGTCGGCATGACTGCGGGCAAGATCAACCAACAGAAATGAAGATGCATCTTCACTGCATTCCTTTTCAGTATTTATTTGCTTGATCAGTGAGTTGTTCAAGTGCAACGTCACGTAATTTAGCTAACTGCTCCGATTTCTTGCCTAGACTTGAGTTAGTTTTTAAGTCTGGCACATACTTTGTCCGACAGTTGTTATGGTACCATACGCCGAGCCTACCCTGCCAACCCGGGAGTGCGATTCAAATCTTACTGTCTAGTTTCTTGGTTGCAGCGGCTTCTATCGCATTTCTAGCTTCTGTGAAAGTCAGTCTATGAGTTGGATTGACTCTTGGCCCGCGCTTGCCACAGAAAATTCATTCTATCTTGTCATTAGCTGATTTCACCTCTTCGAGACTTCCCCGTGTAGCTAACTTAACGGATGGCTCGATATTTTCTTGACAATCGATCTGCATATCTCTCTAAGTTCTACCGAGCTTGGTTAAATCGCAAGGTACGAAGCAGCCCTTGTGACATTTTGGGTTATTGGTTCTTAAATTATGCGTAATGCGAAGACCCGCATTTAACGCATCCGCGTTGGCATTACAAGGAATATTCCCTAGTTTCTGGTAAGCTTTTAGATTCCTACTCAGGGTAGCGATTCCTGCATCTATCTTTGCTGGCTTGTCTAGTGATGGATCGATGAGGTCATCTCCCTGCTAAGATTTCTGATACGGTATACAGAGACCGTTCAATAACGTCCCTACTTCGCTTTCTAGTCTGCTGCTCTTCAACAATGGGAACATCTGCCGTGAAAGTGTCTGTATAGCAGGGACATCTCGGCCACATGTCTGCGGTGTTCCAGACTATCCAGATTCCGGGTCAACTCCGGGTCGCCGATGAGACGTACAGCTCGCTTCTGAATGAAATCAAGCAGCTTTAGGGTGTGCTTTGGTGCGGCACCTCAGATGTGTGAGCAATATTCTAAGCACGGTCTTATTTGCTCTTTGTAAAGCAAGAGAATCTGCTGCGGTGTATAGAGTTTTTTGTTGCGCAATAGCGCACCAAGCATCTGGGAGGCTGATTTTGCGATGTTAGCAACGTGGTCATGCAAGGACTATTGCTGTTGACCGAGACACTCAGCAGTCTGATTGACGAGAATGAAGGAATGGTCGATCCTGCCATAATGATGTCAGGGCACGCCGTATTGGCCCTCTTGGTAAACGTGGCTGCTTGAGTCTTTGCTGCATTGAACTGGACCAAATTTCTGTCGCCCCAAATTTTCTCCAGGTCTTGATTAATTGCTGCAATCTGCTCCTGTCTGCGGTGATAAGTCTCAGTCGCTGGTAGAGGTTTTTCTGATCTAAATTGGGAGACAAGGGTACTTACCTTATAGTAGAAAATTGGGAGCGGACTGCACCTCCTTGCATGTCTATCGCTTATACTAAACTAGCTTTTTAATTAAAATCATATTTATAACAATTGATTCTATGGCAAATAGACCTTATTTCAGGATAAGCGAGAGAGGGCGGGTTGCGCCTTCTCGCATAGAGAAGGCGCAACCCGCCCTCAGAACGACAACAAACAGGGTTAGAAAGGTCAAAGCGGCGTTCGAGAAGTCAGTCATTGTCAGTTGTATCTGTTGACATTAAAAAGGGTACTGAAACAAGAATTGTTGGAGTTTTATTAAGAACCCAAGCTTGCAATACTTCAGTTTAGCACTACAAAATCGATTTTATTAATTTCTGCGCCTAGAGGGTAGGCAACCTGCCACCACGCGACTGGCACATGGTCCAGTTACGTTTCATAACACCTCCCGTAATATTTGTGAGTGATAATCACCCATAGAAACGGTCAGGTGTGCTCGTTTAACGATTTTCTCAAATTTGCCTTTGGCAGATATGCAACCCGCCATACCGCCGCTCTCCCATGGTTGCAAACTTGGTTCCACTTCTTAAAAGTGAGATATGGGCATGCACCCCCACTGTGCCAAATCTCAATGCTCTACTCAAAAATGCAAGGATTGTCCCAATATCGCTGACTAACCGCCGTACTATTTAAGAACCTCATGTTCGTCAATGATTAGTCTGCCTGTGTTATCAATAAACATACTAGCAGTATTTCCAACATAAAGTCCAGCAACTTCCCTAACTATTTTTATACATGTTGAACACGTCGTGCCTCCTTTTCAGCTCTTCCATTTCTCTGCATCTGTCTGCCATCCATTCTTCCTTAGCGGCCCGGATCTTGTTTTTAATTTCATTTCGTTTATTCGTATACTCCACCGTATTATGTTTGAGTTTTCTTCGCTGTTCCATAAGGTCCGGTATTTCGTCAGGGATCCATCGTTATTTTTTGGGCCTGACATTCGTAGTTTGGTGTTGGTTTATAACTTTACATATTTGGTTGTGCAACAGCTTCCATATATCATTGGGATTGGTTATTGTTCAAAGCAGATGCCAGTACATTCCTGTTGAGTTCGTTTATATCTTAGCTTGATGTGTATTTTTGTTAGTCTCTTTAATTTTACCTTGAAATCGGCAACTATCGGTTTATGGTCAGATCCAGTGTCTACGTTTGTATATGTTGTGACTGTTGACAGAGTTTCGGAATCTTATGTCGACTAAAATGTAATCAATCTGGTTTTTGAGTTCGGAAATAGAATATGCTTTGAAACCTATGAAACCAGGTAAAGCTGCTGTTCCTGATCAAATTCCCATGGAGGATATCAAGCTCTTTGATGATGATGTGAGCGAGTGAGTGAGTGATTGAGTGATTCCTTGTTGTCTACTTTCGTGCTTATACCTAAGACACCAAATCTAAGAGAATAACATGGAAGAGGATATCAGCAATACACAGTTTGAATTCCGAGAATTACTCTTTGGGATTAATGTGCTTTTCTAGCGCTGTCTCGATAAAAACAAGGATGCCTTTGCCTCTTACATCGACTTTGAAAAGGTTTTGATAAAGAAAAACACGAAAAATTATATCGCCTACTCGTCTGCAAAAATATTGACTTGGCTGACATGAGATTAAGTAGTATTCCATATTGGAGTCAAAGAGCTAGTACAAAGGTAGAAAACCGTTTAATGCAGGAAATGGTGATTCGTTGGAGCGTAAGACAAGGATGCATTCTATCGCCACTCTTGTTTAACCTTTATAGTGAAGCTATCCTTAAGGAAACCTTGGAAGAGGAAACAGTGGGAATGATTATAAGAGGAGAAGCGATTAATAATATGAGACATGCTAAAGATACCGTCTTGTTAACGAAGAATCTTAGAGATACACAACACCTCCTAGAAAAGTTGAACGATCGATGTGACGATTACGGTCTAAAAATAAATTTTAAGAAAACTGAACTAACGATAGTTACAAAGCTCCCACAAAATCAACACCATGCAAACGTGGTAGTAGCGAACATTGCAATAAAGAACGTGCAGGCCTATAAATATCTAGGAAAGTGGATAGAACAATCCGTTGATCAAACAAGAGAGATAAGAAGAAGCAGAGAGATAGCTAGATCAACGTTTTGTGAAGATGAAAATGTTATTTACTAGTCGGAATATTAGGATACGACTTAGGACGAGGATGCTGCTACGTATTCTCCACGCTCTTGTATGGAGTTGAAGCTGGGACCCTCAAGAAGAATCACATGGACAGACTACAACCTTTTGAAAAGTGGTGCTACCGTAGAATGTGGCATATTCCCTGGACAGATAAGATCTCTAATGCCGAAGTCCTAAATTGGATACAAAAGATTGCAAAATCATTTACATCGTAAAAGAAGAAAGCTTCCATAATGAGAATATCAAAATACACACTTCTACAGCTGATAATTCAGGAGACGATTGGTGGAAGGAGGAACGTTGATAGTCACCGTGTGTCCTGGCTGGAAAACCTAAGAGACTGGTTTGATTTCAGCAATGCTTGACTGTTCAGAGCTGCAGTCAATAAGGTCCAGATAGTTGCGATGATTGCAAACCTCCGATAGGAGATGCACCGTAAGAAGATGCATGTATTATTACCTTTTTGTTGCTAGATTCATAAACTAAGCCTGACAACAACGAACAAAGCCACTTCTTCAAAACACTGGTAACAAGTTCGTCTTATTCTTAAAAATTAATCAATACACCTAAAGACATCGACCAAACAAGAAAATGTAGGAAAGGAATACTTCTTAACAAACATTTAAATTTTGAGAGAATTTGCTTGCGTGGTTATTCCACAGGGTTACATAACAATCTTTTAATTAATTAACTCCGTATAATGACTAAGCCGCCAGTATTTAACAAAAGTCTGGCTATGCAAGCTAAAATTAGTCATTTTATATATAGTTTGCCAAAAAATGATGAAAATTGGAAAAAATAAAATATTATGAGACTTAAAATTTTGTCTAATATGAACTTGGTGCGTTTTTTGCACCAGAGTGTAGTTGAACCATTTCTCGGGTAAATTCGGCACATATCATATAACCGTTAATAGTGGCCTATTAGTGATTTAATTTTGTTCCCAACAGAAAAACTGTCTCTGGATCTGGACCTTGACTAAGCTTGCCAGTTTGCAAAGATGGGTGAAAAGATATTCCAAATCAATTTTTTTATTCCTCCGCCAGTTCGATCTTACTACTACATTTTTATTCAAATAATTTGTTGTTTGAAATGGTGGCTTTAACAAATATGACTTTTAAACCAGATAAAAATATCCCGCCACTGGCTCGATTTTATTTATTAACGAGTTTGGTCCGTATTCTGACACGACCAATTTTTAGTCCAAATTTAAAATTGATAGCTTCAATATTTCAAGAGATATCGTACACGCACAGACAAATAGGATTTTTTTTCTTAAAATATGTTGTTGGAATATGTGGGTGTTAAAGCGTCAAGAAATGAAAAAATACCCTTTTGTTTTTTTTTCGATTACTAACCTTTCCCATTCTCGTGGTATATGAAGCAGCAACACGAGCCGTACGACCGAGAAATATGTGTCTACTCGTCCAGTAAAATATAACTTTTCAGACTAGTTATGTATATAATTATTTATGAAATATATTTAATGTGATTACAATTATTAGTCTAGTTTGCTTCCCAAATATTGTTTTATTAAATTAAGAAGACCACAACACACGTAGCGTGATTTAAGTTGGACAAGCATGCCTTACGATTTCGGTTATATTAAAGAACATATTATAAGTGCTAGACAATTAATATGGAGGATGCAGTCTCTTGGACAGCTCAGCATTTCTGTAAGACTTGAGGATAAGAGGATTTGTTTGGGTCCTTTAGTTAGATAGCTGAATACTAATTTAAGCCATTCTGAATTTGATTGCATTTTATTGAAAGCCAACAACTATGTTGATATTGTTAGTGAGAAAAAAATTATCTGATTTTAGCTTATAAACTCTAGAATCTATTCAGGAATTTACTAATAGATTACGTACATCGAAAAAATGGTGAACTACGTTAATTTTGTTTTTATTGGAATAAGAGCGGTAAATACAACTGTTCACCTGCATCCTCTAGACCAGGCTGCCAGCTTATTATAATGAATAGGGATCGAATGATATACCACCGATATCACATTTGTGAGGTTATAATTAATTAATTGTTAAGCTTTTCGAAGGTTAGACTAAGATTTCGTGATTTGACAGGCCACTAACTAACCAGGAAATTTGGGCAGTCAAAAGTTACTAATGAAAATATATGGATATTACCTTTTACATTTTCTACCCATAAATCCATTAGGATCGAAAGAGGGATAGTGAGAGTTGCTAGGTTACCAGTGATTTATTGTTGATATTTGTTAAATTTTGAAAAAAATTAAAATTTGGAGGGAGTTAAGCGAAAGTTGAGATATATATTTTACTAGTAGTAAATACAGCTCATAATTATTATCTTAAACGATGTTAGATTGTCATTTATCAGCATGAAATGCCATGTTGCCTATATTCACCGAACATTAACTATACGATAACAAGAACCACTTAATCGCGGCAGCTTTGATGTGCGTGATCATCGAGCGCTACAAAGAAATCGTAGCTTATTGCTTGGTTGCTTGGTAACGGTTAACGGATTCTCGCCGCACACAGGTTGAATTTCAATAAAAGCTGGCCGGAAACGATATTTTCGTTTGCGATATATTTTATCAAATTTGTGACGATATTATTTATAACACTCTAGTATTCTAGTTTTTTCTTCCTATTGCGTAGCGCTGGTGACTTAAAATGTAAAAATATTGATATATTTATCAAGTCATAATTACAAATTCGTAATATAATAACATTTTTGTTAATGATTTCACCATATTTCCGACTTCAAATATACTGTAATATGTACATTACGATTCTGACAAAAGAGATCAAGTAGAAAATCTTGCTCGAATTTGCTGCATTTTTCATATTCAAATAAATTTTGGCGTTTTGGGCGATTATAAAATTGGTTAAAGGGTTCGCACAATATTTTTACTGTAGTATTAGTAAAATACTTATTTTATAATTGCCTAAATTCGTAAAAATCGAAGTATTACCTAATTTAGTTAAAAATTATTATTTTCTCTTTTTAACACGATAGTCCAGGAGATTACGGTGATTTTTAATTTTAGTGATTGCGATGATTGGGATTTTTAATTTCAATAGTTAAGGAAAAGTAAATTAATAACTTATTTTTTACTTATGAAAAAAACTTGTTCAAGTCACACAATAATACATTTTTCATTATTTTTCATTTCTTTGCTTCAGTTCGAAGTTATTTAACTATAACGTATAAACAATTGTTTGAAATATTTCAGCTTTCCCAACGAAAGTGATAATGCACTCACCCTCTACAAATGTAGATAAATTTATAGATAATTTAAAAAATATTTTACAAAAATCTGCAACCAATCCCACACAATTCTGTTTTTTTGTTGGTGACATTAACTTAAACATCCTAGATAACTACTGTGAAAAAATACATAATTATCTTACTGTGATGCATGGCTTTGGATATACGAGTATCATTAATGGAGTAACAAGAAAGGCATGTGGCTCGGCGACCTGTATAGACCACCTATTTGTAAAATGTAGAGATAAAGATTATGATAAGATAAACTCTGTAATTTAGAACGAGATTTCACTGACCATTATTCCATTCTAGTAAATTTAAAACTTAAAAACAATGTTAGTATTCAACAAAAAAAAAATAGATCACAATCTACTCTCGCAACAAATATCTCAATGAAAATGGGATAATGTATTAAGTGACAACAATGCTGAGACGTGCACTACTGGCTTTATCAACGTCATGCAAAAAACAAATTGAAAACTGTATGATTGAATATAAAATTACTCATAAAAAACAGAGGTTAAAGCCATGGATCACTGATGGTCTTGTACGGTCAATTCGTGAGAGAGACCAAATGAAAAAATAATGTACTTTACATCCTGATAACATTGAAATTTTGAATAATTATAAAACTTACAGAAACTCTTTAACAAAAATAATTTAAAAAACAAAATACCAATTTTTGACATCTAAATTGCAACAAAATATTAATAATCCAAAAAAAATGTGGGATGTAATAAAAGAAGCCACAAATGATAGTGCTTGCAATAAAAGTGAAAAAAAAATGTATAGTAAATGGAAACAATACAGTTTTTAGTGACCATGGTTTAATCGTAGCAGAATTTAATACATTCTTTGACACGGTCGCCCGGTCGGCCAGGAATTGGCTCGGCACATAAGCCCATCTGTAAAGAATTTTAGGGGAAATCTCAGAGGCAAATTCGTAATCTTGTTTTTTCACCCCAATTACGCCAAATGAATTAATAATACAACTTAAAAATGGGGTAGCAAGTGGTGAGGATAGAATCACTTCTGAAATTTTAAAAGAAAATCTCAAATATTTGATGAGTCCGTTGATTCATATTATAAACTGCATTTTGAGTAATGGAGTGGGTATTCTGAAGAAGTCAATCATAGTGCCGGTATTTAAGCAAGGTAACAGCGAATTAACATCAAATTATAGACCAATTTCTTTAATAAGCACCATTAGTAAACTAATAGAAAAATGCAACCAACTTAAATTACAGTCATTCTTGGAACAAAAAAATCTTCTCTCAAGTAATCAATATGCTTTCAGGAAACACTCCAGTACAGATAACGCCTTGTGCAAAGTCACTGAGTTAGTCTGGGCGGGCCTTGCTCCCTTGCATGTGGTGATGAGAAGGTTGTTGGCATTTTTCTCGATTTGAAAAAGGCATTTGACACTGTGGCGCATCACATACTTCTTGAAAGGCTACACAATATGGGTATTAGGGGTATAGTGTATAGACTTCTGAGGTCATATTTAAGTAACAGAATGCAGTGTGTTAAAATTGAAAATAGTGTAAGTGAGCCTTTTGAGATGGTGTGTGGCGTGCCGTAGGGAACTATGTTGGGTCCATTATTGTTTAACATTTAGATAAATAATATTTTGTCAGTTGTTGATGATGGGGAAGTGTTTTGCTTTGCTGACGACACTGCTATAATAGTTCAAGATAAAACATGGGAACTTGCTATCGGAAGGGCTGAAACTTCTGTCTCAAAAATAAAGAATTATTGGCTAGACCATAGGTTGCTGAACTGAACGTAGAGAAGACTAAGTTCATGACTTTTGCTTTAACACAGAACTATTTGCCTGAAACTCAGAATCTAAAAATACATAGCTCAGATTGTGATACTGATAATTTTAAAACTTGTTGTTGTACCAGTATAGAAAGGGTAAAATTAGTGATGAGCGAGACTGGTCTTGGTCTTGTGGTCTTGGTCTTGGTCTTGCAGAAAAAGCAAGACCAAGACCAAGACTAGCTCCAGGTCTGCAAGACCAAGACCAAGACCGAGCAGTGAAAGACCTATGCAAGACCAAGACCTAGTATTGCAAGACTTACGCAAGACCAAGACCTGGCATGCGAGAGTCTTGCGGTATTGCGTTTTTTTTCGCAATTTTTATTTGTTAACATATTGCCCTTAATTCTGGGATCGAAATTGTTGGGTCGAAATATGGGGAAAAATTCCTATAAACGTTTGTAAAAAGTCATTTTGTTTGTGAGATGCATGGAGGGAAAGTTAGAACGTATTCACTATTTGGCATGCCGTATTGTATGTAAGTGAATAAGAATGAATTCAAGCAAAAAGAGCAGTAACATTTTTAAAGAAAATTATACTCATAATTACAAAAATCTAATTTGGATTTTAAACAAATTACACAAATGTCTATACATTTCTCCAAGCGTTCTTGCATATAGACCGGGAGATAGTGACCTATTTTTGGATATGTTTTTGGCCAGTAAGTCCTTTGGAGGGTGTAATAATACGCATATTCTGATGTTCTAAAGTGATAAATTGAAGCATCATCCTGAGTTCCTCACATAAAGTGTATCCGAAAAAGATAGCAATGTCTTTGACCATCTTGAAAACTATAAGAGATAAAAAATTGGTTTAATGGAAAACCTTATTTAATTGCTAGTTCAATTCTGAATGAATTAATCTTAATGAATTTATAATTCGTAATAATGAATTTTATTTATCTTTTCCACTTTGGACATGTTTTCAAAAAGCCAAAAAATTGTAGTTTTAAAAACGGCTGATTTTACGTAATTTTTAAATTTTTGATTTTACCTACTATATGTTTTCGACAAAATATAGTAAAGAGTTCAACAGTCGTCCTTGTATTACGCTGTGTAATTTGGTTGTTGTTTTTTAATTGTCCTTTGTTGTTTGTATAATGTTCATTGTAATCCGCAATATTATCTATTTTAATCCTGTTATGAGATATGAATGTTAAGTGTAGGAGAGAAAAGCACAATTATTTTGGTAAGTTTCATGATTTTTTGTTTTTCTTTTAACACAAATTACTGATTTCTATGACATACAAATTCATTACATATTTTATCATTAGAAACCCTTTCTGTTATTTCATTTCGTTAACCCGTTTTTTTTTGTTTTGTGTTTTATTAAACAAAGGTAGTACTAGAGATGAATTTACTAAAACAAATTGTAAGATTGAACTATATATTCTAATAGTGGCTTTCTCCTCTTAACAGAGCCCCGATGATGAGTTAATATAATTCGAAACGTTGGCAAGAAATAATAATTGGTTTTCTTGATACCCCACCAATAATCCTACAAAAACCACTTAATTTATACATTTTGGTCACCATCTTTACTGGTTTTTTGAAAATATCTCGACAACAAAAAAATAAGTAATATTTATTAAAGCAGCATTGAACTAGAAATTAAATAGGATATAACTTTTTCCATTAAACCTATTTTCTAGCACGTATAGTTTTAAAGTTACCAATCCTATAAAGAGTGAAGAAAAGTACACTTTACCACACTCCAGTAGGTAAAATTACTAGCGAATTTGTCATTTGCTGACAAATGCATAAAACTGATGTGCAATGTGCAGTTCTTCATTGAGCAATAATAATTTTGGTTTATTTCAAACTCTAGCTAATTAGAATCGATTTTTATAGAAGGACGTAAAATCCAGTAACTGATTTATATATATTTTCAAACTTATGAAATTTTATTATTGGAAAATATTCTACAAAAAAATTGTCATAATAACTGCATCAGATAGATATTTACATTTTAACTCAATTATGGGTGACCATGTATTAAAAAATTAAATGCACGTTTAAATAAAATAGTTCTTGTGTTAACGCCGCAATTTAAAACTGTAAATACACAGGATGTTTCAATATTACACGGACAAACTTAAACAAGTGATTCCTTAACTCGAAATGTTTTTTTGAGTATGTCTACTTAAAAAAATTACCTGATTTACTAGTTAAAATTTGTCGTTGTGGAACTTAATATTGAAAAACCAAAAATTTCATACTGGCAAATACTATCCCTTTCTTTAAACCTTTATTTACTTTAAAGGGCTTGAAAACTTTTTTAATTCTCTTTAAAAATCGTCTCCAGTAAAAATCTACCAAAAAAAAATGCAAGACTTGCAAGAGTCTTGCAGCAAGACCAAGACCAAGACTGGACCCTGCAAGACCAAGGCCAAGACCACTTATTAGACTGCAAGACCAAGACCAAGACCATATATGCAAGACCAAGACCAAGACTAACCCGGTCTTGGTCTTGGTCTTGCATTTGCTCATCACTAGGTAAAATGCATACCTGGGAATTTGCTTAGATGAAAACCTAAATTGGAAAAATCATATTACCTACATAACAGGAAAAATGAGAAAACTAGTATATAAGTATTTTGAACTTAGAAACATATTATCTTTAAATTTGCTAAAAATGGTTTACTACTCACTGGTTGAATCTATCATAAATTATGCAATAATTATCAGGGAAAATGCATCAAAATCAATCTTAAACAGTTTATCCATAGCCCAAAAATACATAATTAAATTAATGATGTTCAAAAATAAAAGATTTTCAACAGAACTATTGTTTCAGGAAAGCAAACTCTTAAATCTGGAACAATTATTGTATATAAAATCAGTATTAAGATTCATGATTAATAATCAGTACTACAGAAATGAACTCTTATACATCAGCTAAATACAAGAAATTTTGCAAACCGTAACCTAGCGACTTCCCTTGTCTAAACTCTTAAATCTGGAACATTTATATTTAAAATCAGTATTAAGGTTCATGATTAATAATTAGTACTACAGAAATGAACTTTTACATCACCTAAATACAAGAAATTTTGCAAACTGTAACCTAGCGACTTTCCTTGTCAAGCATACAGCAGCTCAAAGACATATTGGCTACACTGGCCCCAGAATTTATAACGCCCTACATAGATCACTTAGGGATAAACCTTACAAAAAGATCAAAAGCCAAATTCAGGATTGGATTTTAAAAAATAATTTTTTTGGGATATACATATAAAATAATTGTCTGCTATATTTATTTGTCGGACTTATTATTATTTTAGTGTACTTAAATGTTTTTTATTTTTGATTGAAATTGATAACTGTAGTATAAACTTCTAAGTAAAATTGTAAGTTAAAGACCAGCATGCAAAGATTTTAAAAATCCATTGTGCTGGTTAAAGGCTTAGTGTAAGGAATAGATATTATTAAGGTAGTTTAAGCAAAGTATACATAAACTAGTAAGTAGCTCCACTCCCCCAAATATTTTCTGCCAGCCGCCGAAAATCCGCAGATTGTTGGCAGCATGTGGAGCGTTTTAGTTTAATCAGTCGTTCGTGTGTAGGCAGAGTGTTCAGAACAGAGTCGGATTTGTGAAAATCCTTAATTTTATTTGTATTTTAATATTTTATTTGGACTTCGGTGGAAATATATACGAAGCAATGTAAAATACAAAGGCAAATAGGTAAAATCTATAGCCGGATCAGGCAATAGATATACATAGTAATAAAATTAGAGGCGACAAGACCGGAAAAATCGTCTAGGTGTCAGATTTTTTTTTAGAAAGAATATGATTTTGCTTGCTATTTCTTCGATATAAGTACATATAAAACGATAATGGAATGGTTTGTAAATATTAAATATATTTTGGACTTGTGAAACTAACCGAAAGTTGAATCGGCGTCTAACCGAAACTAAGCAAATCTATTAAAATTGATTATAACGTATCGGAACCGGTCCAAATGACTAAAATATGTTGAAACTAAGTGAAGCTAACCTAAAGTTGATTGGACGACTAACCAAAATTAACCAAATCAATTAAAATTGATTATAACGTATCGGAACCAGTTCAAATGACTAAAATAAGTTGAGACTAAGTGAAACTACCCAAAAGTTGATTGGACGACTAACCCAAACTAACCAAATTTATTATAATTGATTATAACGTCTCGGAACCGGTTCAAATGATTAAAATAAGTTGAGACTAAGTAAAACTAACCGAAAGTTGAATCAACAACTAACCGAAACTAACCAAATCTATTAAATTTGATTATAACGTATCGGAACTGGTACAAATGACTTAAATAAGTTGAAACTAAGTGAAGCTACCCGAGAGTTGATTGGACGACTAACCAAAATTAACCAAATCTATTAAAATTGATTATAACGTATCGGAACGGGTTCAAATGACTAAAATAAGTTGAGACTAAGTGAAACTAACCGAAAGTTGATTGGACGACTAACCTAAACTAACCAAAACTATTAAAATTGATTATAACGTATCGGAACCGGTACAAATGACTAAAGTAACCTGAGACTATGTGAAACTAACCAAAAGTTGATTGGACGACTAACCCAAACTAACCAAATCTATTAAAATTGATTATAACGTATCGGAACCGGTTTAAATGATTAAAATAACTTGAGACTAAGTGAAACTAACCGAAAGTTTAATCGACGACTAACCCAAAATAACCAAATCTATTAAAGTTGACTATAACGTATCGGAACCGCTTTAAATGCCTAAAATAAGTTGAGAATAAATGAAACTAACCGAACGTTGAATCGACGTCTAACCCAAACTAACCAAATATATTCAAATTTATTATAATGTATCGAAATCGATTCAAATGACTAATATAACACTCTGCCTACACACGAACGACTGATTACATTAAAACGCTCCACATGCTGAAAACAATCTGCCGATTTTTGGCGTCTGGTTGAAAATATTTGGGGGAGTGGGGCTAAAACACTTTTTTCGATATCTGTTATTATCTGTTATAATAAGAAAAATAATGACGAATTTATTTTATTGTCAGATTTGGCAATTGCTTGAGTCGTCCAATTTACTGAAATCATCATCGTATCAAAGACTATAATTAATATTCTCGCTGAATCCTATATTAATAGGGGATTAAGTTGACATATTTGAACATAAATATTGACAAATTGTCTTCACGTTTTAGTGACATAAACATATTCTGTCTTTCACACGACCTGGTATAAATAAAAAGGAAAAGTGTAGATTTTGTCGAAATTAAAAATCGTCGATAGAGCAATGACAACTGTATATACAATGTCATATAAATTTGACGGTATTGTTTATAGTTAAGCTTAAAAAAATAATGAAGAATTATACGGCAACAAAAAAGTTTGATCTTTTAAAGTTTTTCTCGAAATAAATTTGCTAAATTTACAGTTATTTAGTTACAAAATAAACATAAAGTATAATAATAATATAATACAGCGGTGCAGTCTACAAAATTAATCTAGTACATTTTAGCGCCAATAGCCTAATTTTAAGTAAAATTATTTAATTTATTCTGACCTTACTTCTTGTCACAAATACATCAAAACTAACTTTGAACAATACTAAAACATGTATATGTCATTTTTTAAACAGTTGTCATTGCTCTATGGACTTCCGATTTTAAAATTACGACAAAATCTAAACTTTTCCTTGTTATTTATTACAGGTCGCGTAAAAGACAGAATATGGTTATGTCACTAAAACGTGAAGACAATGTGTCAATATTTATGTTTATGCAAATTTAGTGGTCAATTCAACTTTTGGTTAATTTTACTTATTCTTAACTTATTTTAGTCACTTAAAGCGGTTACGATACGTTATCAATTGTAATAGATTTGGTTAGTTTGGGTTAGTTATCGATTCAACTTTCGGTTAGTTTCACATAGTTCCAACTTATTTTAAGCATTTCAACCGGTTCCAATACGTTATAATAAATTTTAATAGATTTGGTTAGTTTGGGTTAGTCGTCGATTCAACTTTCGGTTAGTTTCACTTAGTTTCAACTTATTTTAGTCATTTGAACCGGTTTCAATATATTATAATCAATTTTAATAGATTTGGTTATTTTGGGTTTGTTCGATTCAACTTTCGGTTAGTTTCATTTATTCTCAACTTACTTTGGTCATCTAAAGCGGTTCCGATACGTTATAATCAATTTTAATACATTTGGTTAGTTTGGGTTAGTCGTCGATTCAGCTTTCGGTTAGTTTCACTTAGTTCAACTTATTTTAATCATTTGAACGAGTTCCGTTACATTATAATCAATTTCAATAGATTTGGTTAGTTTGGGTTAGTCTTCCAATCAACTTTCGGTTAGTTTCACTCAATTTCAACTTATTTTAGTCATTTGAACCGGTTCCGATATATTATAATCAATTTTAATAAATTTGATTGGGTTGGGTTAGTCGTCGATTCAACTTTCGGTTAGTTTCACTTATTCTCAACTTATTTTAGTCATTTGAAGCCGTTCCGATACGTTATAATCAATTTTAAAATATTTGATTAAACTGGGTTAGTCGTCGATTCAAGTTTCGGGTAGTTTCACTTAGTCTCAACTTATTTTAATCATGTGAACCGGTTCCGATTTGTTATAATCAATTTTAATAGATTTGGTTAGTTTGGGTTAGTTGGCCAATCAACTTTCGGTTAGTTTT
>JAEQML010056798.1:0-33283 GCA_016904865.1 Pissodes strobi
AATGCGAAAAAAAATTGAAATTTGGTATACTCACTTTCTAAAACTGAAATCCGCCCTACGGTCTTTCATAGAGATAAATTTCTCCATAACTTTATCTTCGAAATTATTTATATCGTGTACCAAGTTTCTGTTGATGGACATCATAGCTAGGGCAGCATTTGGTCGGTCATTTGGCATACTATTCCGTAAAAATGTTTTAACGCGTTCGAGTGTTAAAAAATTGCGTCCCGATTCTGTAGATGTCGTCGGAGTTGTAACAATAATTTTTAACAATTTTACTGTCTCCGCGAATGTTTCGTCAAGATTATTTTCTAAAAGTAATGTGAGAATGTTTATAGCTCCAACAATGCTTTGTAGGTCTGGTCTGGAGTAGATAAATTCTAGTTCCGTTTTTAATCTAGTCTTACACAACATGGGATAAAACGCGGTTACAGCATCCAAAATATTTCTGGGAAATTTTTTTGTATAATTCACATACGCGGCGTTGTTAAACAGTTCAGCCGCTTGCAAATGTCCTCGGTAAGAGAACATTTCCCTCATTTGCATCGTAATTACGTTACACACTTCCTTAGCAATAAGACGTCGCATGTTATCATCAACATCAGTAATAGTTTCCAAATTTGATTCAATGTTATTAGCAATACTTTTCTCAAAAATTAGTAACTCATTTTGCGTCTCAACACTGTCTTTGTATTTTGACTCGAGTTGTTTATAAAATATGTCAATTTGCGCCAAAATTTTATTGAAAATTGTTAACCAAAACAAGAATTCTGGATCTTCTAGCGCACGCCTTAAGCCAGATGTCTCATTGGAAGTAACACTTTTTAATACCTCTGTAAGCTTCTCGCGATTCTCATATACTGCATTAACTATGCGAATGTTATAATTCCATCTACTTGGTAAATTTTTATTAACAATGTTACATCGATGAGAGGAGTTTGAAAAAAAAGCCCCAAAAGCCGATAAATTATTAAGAAACATGCGCAATTTAGGGATTTGCGATGCTACTGTCTCCATAATGAGATTCAATTGATGAGGGTAACAATGTATGAAATGTGCATTGGGATATTTTCGTTTAACACCGTCGGTAAAAACGCTCATAATTTTTTCACTCTCATAAGTTTGAGCTATTAACTTTTGAGGGGTTTTCAAAAGTAAAGGGTCTATTTCATTTTCAACGCACTTGTTTAACCCTGTGGCCGTTTTGTCCTGAATCCTCACATAGCCCCAAAAATGTTCATGAAGCGAACCTTCATAAAAATACCTGAATATTAATACCATTTGACAATAATTTGAGATATCGGTAGTTTCCTCGGCTTGTATAGACACAAAGTCGGTGTTCTCGATACGGTTCGAAATTTCTTCTCTGCAAACTAGTAGCATACTGTCTAGAATATCACTTTGAATTGTCTTGGAAGTCCCCTTAAACCCCGTTGCATTTTGTAAGTGTTCTTTAAGTGTAACGTCTAATTCTTCAGTGAAATTAATTGACTCTTTAAAACCTCGTTCAAAAACATCGCAGAATTTCACACTGTTAATGATTCTTTTCAAAATGTAACGATTTTTTCTCACTTTATCGTTATGTTCTACTATACTTTGTCTATACGCACAGCTAATTTGTGTAAAAATATTTTGTTTACCGAGCAATGCAAACTCCGTGCAAGCGTTCATATGGCCACGAGATGATTCATGCTTTCTTATTTTTTCAGGAAGGTGATGTAGATCATTTATCCCGGTCCTAGCCCAATTGCGGTCCCGTTTAGATCCCGCGTAAAACAATACGCACGGGAAACAGTACAATAAATGTCTAGCTTCACATCCACATATCCAATTATTTTTTTTATAAATATCTTTCGAAAAATGACGGGTGAAACTTCTGTTTTGTGCCTTTCGTTCGCTTACTTGCGTCAATTTCAAATCAGGCAACGGTCTGCCGAGTTTTTTAATTTTTAATTTCTCTTCTAGTGAAAGATACGTAAAATTAGCTTCTATTATATCACTAACAATATTCATGTTTGATAAAAAAAAACGCAAAAACGTCTTTTAAAATAAATAGGTACGTTAATATCTAACACGATTCAACTTTAACACATAATATACACGACACGCCTTTAGGTTCACGCACTTGGCCCCCCGGAGTACTTTCTATTATAACCGCTACACGTGCGTCGTCGCCTCGCCGCGCCGTCGTGGCCGCTAAATAACTGCGGCTAAATCTATATTCTCCGGCTACCGGGCTGCATAATTTTAAGCATCGAACCAGTGTTGCCAGATGTTTACAAATTTTGTCGCCACCCTTGTTGCTTTATTTGTAGCCCAAGATCGCATTTGTCCCAAAAGTAGAAAATGGAAAATGTAATATTGAGTATTTTATAATATATAATTATTATTATAATGTCACGAATTTGCAGAATTGCCTCGTCCTGACCAGCAGGATTTGGATCGGCAGGCTCGGTAGAGTTAGTTTCATTTAGTATTTGGGATTTATTTAACATATATTTAGCTGGACTAAAATTTTTACAGCATTCGTTGAATGACATTTGATCAACAAAATTGCATTTAAAAGTTTAAGAAGAAGTAAAAAGAAGAGTTATGAACGCTATTCTCGAAGAAGATGTGTTTCATTGATGGAAAAACAGGGAATTATCTAATTGTTCATTTATCCAAGACTAGCTCAAGGTTGGTAGAGGATATAATAATAATAATAATAATTACGATGCAAATCAAGGAAATGTCATCGTACGCAGGTCATTTGCAAGCGGCTGAACTGTTTAACAACGACGCATATGTAAATTATACAAAATAGGTGGAGAAACAAACACATCACTGCCGGATGCTCAACGCTTTCTAACTCTGAGTATCTAGGGAGACACAACCAGATAGCCAAAATTATTCACAGAGAGCTAGCAACCAAAATTGACTTGACTCCCAACCCTCCACCTTTCTGCAAGTATACGCCATCCTCAGTCCTGGAGTCCGACGACATTGTTTTATATTGGGATAGATCCGTACTAACCGACAGGACTGTGGAGCATAATTGTCCTGATCTAGTGATAATCAATAAGCGACATAAAATCATCATAGGCATTGATTGTCCACTGACAACTAATCTCCTTAGAACCGAGCAAGAGAAAATCAGATAGTACCAAAATCTTGTTATAGATCTGCAACACACCTGGCAGCTGGTCAGTACAAGTGTAATACCGATTATTGTGTCCGTTACAGGTATTGTAACAAACAAAGAACCTACAAAAAAAACCTTGATAGGTTGGATCTTCCTGCCCAACTTGTCAGTGTAGTTCAAAGTACTGTTGTACTCCAAACCTGCCACATAGTGAGGAAGTTTCTAAACATCCAACAGGACAAGATGAATTTCTTGTCTGTTAGAGAACCATCCGTCAATAATCCGGTTTCAACCGAGACAGAAGGAAAATATTATTATTATTATTAGTCTTATGCCCTGTGGGACAGACAGGGCTTGGCAATAGCCACTGCGTACGACGTAGGCCAGTACAGCCAGTGTCGCCCTATCCAGTCGAGGTCGCGACTGGCGCTGGCCTAATCCCTACTTCCTTTTCACCCAGAATCATTCACGTCCCAAATAGCCATCCTTGTTACCTTATCCCCTCATTGATCCTGACTGGTTTTCCTAGCATTCCCCCTCCTCGCACCAAGAGATCGCAGAGGGAAAATGGTGTAGGCGGTTATCTCACTCCTAGGGAAACCTGAATCAGAAGAGAACACCCATGAGAATGGAGTCACGTGGAAGCCTCGGAAAAAAGCCGCTGCCTGGGGATCGCCAGGGCATGTCTGGAGCCGGCGCTGGGCAAGACAGCATGCAAACCGCCGGTGGCAGGGTGTTGAGGAGGCGGACCCCTGTCGCACAAGAGGCAACAGTCCAACAAATTCAACGAGGAGCGGAATCAGACCATTCGGTAGAAGAACAAGAGCCCCCTCTACCTGCTGGCTCGCCCCCCGTAGGGAGGACTGCCAATAGGAGAGCACACACTGGACGTATTTGGTAGAGCCGCGAGTTAAACTCTCATGTAATGTCAATCAGTGCAACGACAATCCACTCCTAGAATGGAGACATTCCCTTCACGCCGAATTCTCCCGAAGACACCGAGAACTGCAAGTGACAGAACAGAATATCGCTGACCGGAAAAAACATCATGACCAAGAGAGGATGGCTAACGCGTATCAAGTTGGAAGCCATCAGACGAGAAGTAAGATCCGCCAAGAGCAAATTGTCCCAAATGAGCCACGAGACCAGATCAAACAGATAATCCATCTAGATGAGATGCCTCACTTACAGGACCGTCAAGAAGAACCCTATCAGAACCCAGCTCGACAGGACGTGAGCGACAAATTCCATAACCTTCTATTTTATTATGAGTGTTCTGACCCTCTGAACCGTCCGTCTCTGCCCAAACTAAGAAGCACCTTCAAGGCTAGGCATAACATTAGCCTAACCAATGAAGTTCTGGGGAAACACCTTGCCTCTTTCCGCACACTAGATGAAGTACACTTGTCGGTCTACTGCGCTGCTGTTACCGTCGTCGAACTCAATGGCCAAAAAACATCCATACCAAAGTTTGGACGGCAGAATACGAAGAGTGCGATCCCGGCCTGGAAAAGACGCATAGAACAGGATATAGATAATTTCAGCGGAAAAGCTAATGTCATAGGCGCATACCTGCAAAACATCCGTTCGAGGAAAATAATCAGGAAAGCCACTGCAATAACGAACCCAGCAGGAATTTGCTTAGAAGACCCACAGCACCGCCAACAACTTGTGAACTAAAATACCTCTACAGACAACAAGCTAAGGCTAAAGAAGCTCGACTTCGCAGGTACAACGAGCTTTCCAAGAGAAAACAACAAAATGCAGACTTTACAGCAGACAGAAAGAAAATTTTCAGGAATTTGGAAACACTCCTAGAAAACCCAAACAATGCACAAGCCCCAGCCAACACAGATGAATTCCACAACTATTGGAGCTCCATCTGGTCAGAAGCAGTATACTACAGCAGAGAGTCTAAATGGATAGCAGATATTGAACAAAGTGCATCAGAAGTTCAAGAAATGTCTGTGAATCATTTAATAGCAGAAGGTATTTCCCAAGCTATTAGGAAGACCAGCAATTGGAGAGCGCCGGGACCAGATGGACTGCACAACTTTTGGATCAAAAATCTCCCGACATATTCTCCAAGCCTTACTCGATGTTTTATGGAAGCATTGGACGATCCCTCAAAATTCCCCAAGTTTCTTACAGAGAGAAACACTTACATGCTGTTCAAGAAGGGCGACCCCGCTATTCCGAGCAACCATAGACCAATCACGTGCCTGTCTCTTCACGTCACTTCTCAATAACCGAATATACGAACACTGTGCGACAAACAACATACTGGAGAAAGAGAAAAAAGGTTGTATACGGGGATCAGCCGGGTGCAAACATCAACTTTCCATAGATGCAGTGGTTATAAAACAGGTTCAGACTAGAAAGAGAGATCTCAATGTGTGCTATATTGACTACCGCAAGGCCTTTGATTCGGTCCCTCATGATTGGCTGATGAAGGTACTGGAGATTTACAATATTTGCCGGAAAGTAAGAGCGGTGCTCCAGCATCTCCTGAGCACCTGGCGGACCAATATCCTTGTCAACAACAACAACGCTGGTAAAGTCAAGATATCCAGAGGTATTTTTCAAGGAGACTCTTTATCACATGTGTGGTTCTGCCTGGCTCTGAACTCTCTTTCTACGCTACTGAACAACACGAATATGGGTACAGACCTAAGATCAGGAACGGGCGGAGGTTATCCCATCTATTGTACATGGATAACCTAAAGTTCTTTGCAGAGAACAAGACTGCACTCTCTAATTAACACCGTTAAGACCTCCAGCTGGGACATAAACATGTCATTTGGACTTGGCAAATACGCCATCATAAACATCAAAAGGGGCGCCGTGTAAATCGAAGATCAGTACCAGGATATCGAGAACTTGCGTCCCGAAGATACATACAAGTATTTAGGAATGCCTCAGAAACAATATATCGACCACACGCACCTGAAGAATATGTTCTCCGAGAAGTACAAGAAGAGAGTATTCGAGGTTCTGAACACCAAACTTTCACCGAAGAACCAGATCACCGCTCTGAACACCTGAGCAGTGTATGTCTTAATCTACACCTTTGGTATCCTTAAGTGGTCTGATGCGGACCTAAATGGACTCGACAGGCTATCCCGGCGAATGATGACCAAATTCCGATGTCTGCACACCAATGCATAGGTTAAGAGGCTATCGCTATACCTTCCCCGAGCAAGCTGCGAGATATGATGAACATCTACAACTTGTACAGAACCCAGAAGAAGAACATACGGCAGCAATTGCTAAGATCCGAAGATGGTCTGATGAGAATAGCAGCCCAGGAGGATCGAGGATATATGCCACTGAATCAACAACACCGTAATCTCGAGTTCGACATAAGACAGGAAGATCAAGCCACTTGGATGGAACAAGCCTTACATGGTAAGTTTCCAAGAAGTCTAGAAGCGAACAACGTCGATCAGCCGATCTCACTAGCATGGCTCGGCGCCGGTTACCTCTACCCAGAAACCGAAGGATTCTTCATGGACATCCAGGACAGAGGTATCAGGACTCGCAACTATGAAAAATATTGTCTAAGACTTGACGTAGAGGACAAGTGTAGGAAGTATGGTGCAGTGGGTGAATCTATAGAGCATATCATCGCAGGCTGTAGATCACTCGCAGATAGCGCATACCTAGGACGTCACAATCAAGTGGCCAAAATCATCCATCAACAGCTGGCTCTCAAGAAGGGACTCCTTCTAATATGCCCATCGTATTACAAATACCAACCCCAAGTAGTCTAGGCAACAGATAAAGTGGTACTGTATTGGGGCTGGCATATAATAATGGATAGAACGGTGGACTACAACAGACCGGGCATCGTTATCATAGATAAGGAGAAAAAGACTGGAACCATCATTGACATAGCTAAGCCGCTATCTCATAACGTCAGAAGAACTAAGACAGAAAAAGTCACAAAATACGAAAACCTTGCAGTACAGGTGAAGAACGTCTGGCAGCAGACTAAATTCTTTACAATCCCACTGGTAATTTCGGCTGAAGGGATCACTTCAAAAAATCTCCCTGAAAATCTTCAGGATCTCGGATTATCCCATAACATCAATGGATATGCGTAGAAGGCCGTTATACTTCAGACATGCCATATAACCAGTAAATTCCTGAACGGAGCCTGAGTGGGAGGAAATGAATGGTTTTTCCACGAGGTCTGGGGTAACTTGGTGGAAAAACAATTAGGCTAAATTGTTACCAGCGAAAGCTGAGTTAGCGTGGATAGCGATAATAATAATAATAATAATAATAATAATAATAATAATAATAACAATATTTTAGACGCTACAAACATAGTCCGGTCTTTCTTAGAACAATAGGATCGTAGTCTATATCTTGCTAATAATAGCCGATCTAGACTTTAAGACCAGAGAAAACTGAGAAAAAAAACAACAATAATAATAATGATAATAATAATAAGCATTTATTTCCAACAGGCTAATGTCCAATTAAAGGAAAATCGAAGTACTTTACAACTATCTTCGAGTTAAAAATTTAAACAATTGTATCAACTAAATGCACAAATTGTCACACGAAAATATCATTAAAATGTAAAATAAAGTATAATAAAAATTCGATTAAAAGTGACACAAAATATATATCAATGAACATTCGATATGTGACCCGAGATTCCATATAAAATTTCCAAGCCCACCGCCAGCACACAGAACAGAACATCAAGAGACGATAAAACAAATTAAGTGAAAAACACTGGTGAATTTCTACATATATTTAGAAGTTGCAACAACTGTTCAAGTCACACTTCTTAGAGATGCGATTGGAATTTCTGGACATTATGAAAACAGGATCATGCATCATAACATTCGATCTAGCTTGGTCGGGGGCAAAAGCTTGCAATCGGGGTGTGTGAAAAGATAGTTGTGCCAGAAGAAAGGGACTGTCAATTCTGTTGTTAGTGAGTTTCCATAGAAAACTGATTGAATGTAACGTTCGAGATTCCGCCAAGGGTACTCCTCCAAATCGAGATAAGAGTAAAGTATGATCTATGCCTCTCTCCGGATAGACACCATCTTCCAGGTAAGCCAAATATTTCAAAAATTCTCTGAACCGCCTCCAGTGTGTTCACATGAAAGACATAATGGGGATTTCAAATCAATGAGCCATACTTAAGTTTCGATCTGACAAAGCAAGAAAGTATCTTATCAGCTTCTCAAAACAAATCCCAACATCTTTGAGGCTCTAGATGCAACATCTCTAACATGCGGCACAAAGGTGATCTCCCTGTCAAATATTATATCCAGATCAAAATTGCGATTTTTGATAGTCAAATAGTATGGGATTTTTATTTGTATAATATGACACAACGAAGCATTTCCACACATTCAAACTGAGTCCGTTCAACTCGCACCGTTCACCAACCAAGTCAATATTCTGCTGCAGGAAAGAAGTCTGCAAGGGTAACATCCAGAAAATCTCCAAATCATCAGCATAGGCCAACTTATAACAATTAATAACATTAAAAAGTCATTGATAAACAAAAGAAAGAGCAGCGGTCCAAGGTTAGAGCCCTGAGGTACACCGGAAGTTGGAGTAAAGCTACGAGACCTAAATCCCTCGATCTCAATAAATGGTCTTCTGTTTGATAGGTAAGAAACCAACACGAAAATCCATATATATAAGACAATTTGTGTATCGATATTTGATGATCAATCTGGTCGAAAGCCTTGCTAAAATCAGTGTAGATGGTATCCAGTTGGCATCTTTCATTAATCGCTGCACAAACCTGCCGAGAAAAACAACAAAGATTAGTGACACAGGATCTACCTGCGAAAAATCGATGCTGGTCAACAGATAGTCGAGAACGAATTTTGGAAAAAATATCACGATAGAGGATCGTTTCAAATAATTTGAAGAAATTGCATAGGATCGAGATAGGCCGGTAGTTTTCGATGAAACTGCGTAGGTAATAAACCCACTTTCATAAATGCAGTCAGAAAAGAAGTCCTAGATATAACTATAGCTGATACAATAACCAACTGACATGTACCACACGAACCCTCCCTGTCAGATCATCAATCGATAAGATTTGATTTACAGGCAACAGCAAATCACTCGGAAGAGACGAGAGTACCAAAATTAACCAACTGGGACTCTTACGCAGAGAGTCTCTGTCTGAGTCTAGATGGAGTCCCCAGCGACTCAAACACCGTTGAAGAGCTAGAGACAACATCTAACAGTTTAATTAATGCAATCAGAAACTGCTAGGAAGACAGCTGTCCCGTTTTACAAAAGGTAATTAATCCTCAGAGACGTGCCTTGAGTCACTAAAAATGCGCTGCCAGAAAGCTGTTCAACAAAGCAAAACTTACTGGCAACTGAGCAGAGTACAACAATGAACTTAGGAAATCTAAAAGGAGATCATGGAGAAAATTCTGCGAGGGCATAGACGAGTTAGCCTCAGCACAGCATCTACAAAAATTATTTTCAAAAGCCAAACGGAGAATACTGCAACGATCAGAAGGAAAGTTTAGAGGTACCATTACAGACTCACTTCCCTGGATCATGAATCGTAGAAGATATCCAGAACCAGACTAATCCTTACAACGAAGGGTTCCAGAGTCCGAACGGGAGGTATGAGACTGGCAGGAAAAATCTTCACTAACAATAGAACAAAATAGACAATCAATGGCTTTAAGCGCTATAAATCCCCCAACAAAGACGAGCTTTCCCCTGCCCTGCTTCAGAAAGCCTATGAGATCCTGAAGGTACACCTACCGAAAATCTTCAAAGCTAGCCCTATCTTAGGACATAATACCACTACCTTAGAGGAAGGCAAATGTGATATTCATACCTAAGACCAGCCGACGCCCAGAGGACGAAGCAAAATCATACCATCCCATCAGCCTAACTTCCTTTCTTCTTAAAACAATGGAGAATGCAAGCAGTTCGCCTACCAAGTAGGCAAATCCACATTAAGTGTCCAGCACTGTCTAGTTAACGACATAGAAAAGAAATTGCTCTTCGTGCGTTCATTGACATAGAGGGAGCATTTGATAATACTTCACATGAGTCCATCAGAAGAGCACTTCAAGAGTGGGACTTTGAGCTCCCAATCATAAGATGGACAGAAAGAATGCTAAAGCACCGCTTCGTAACAGTAGAAATAGATGGAGCGTCAACAACCGCCAGCACAGAGAAAGGATGCCCTCATGGAAGTGTTCTCTTTCCCCTACTGTAGGCACTAGTAGTAGACACAATCCTTACTACTCGGAGCAGAGCTGGATTGATAGTTCTAGGCTATGCAAACTACATAGTAGTAATAATAAAGGGCAAACATGAAGGCGTAATTTCAAACCGCATGCAAAATGCCCTAAACATCATCAAGGATTGGAGTGAAGAGGAGGGATTCTCCCTAGGTCCTAGGAAAATCATTCTTGTCCCGGTTACAAAAAGAAGGAAGCTAGAAATGAGAGTGCCCATCCTAAACGGAACACAGGGTAAAATATTTAGGGGTCACACTGGACCGTAAACTTAGCTGGAACAAGCATCTAGAAAAAACCATCTCTAAAGCTACAGCGGCAATCTGGACATGCCGCAAACTAGTTGGCAAGACAGGGGGCCCAAAACCCAAAAATGGTATATGGGATCCATCTATGCCTCGCTGGTATGGTGGTCAAAAATCCAGCAGATCACCGCTCGGACCAAACTTAATAAAGTGCAAAGGCTGAAATGCCTGATGGGAATAACAGGGGCAATGTCAGCGTGCCTCACCCCAGCCTTAGAGGTAATGCTGAACATGCCTCCTCTTCATCTCAGTGTGAAGAGGAAGCGATTATCAGTGTTAGCAGGCTATGCCAAATAAGCAAATTCAAGCCTGGAGATTTGACTTTGAAAATCGGCAATCGGGAGTTTTCGGTGATGAGACGACCGAATCCGGACCTTAGAAAGTCGAGGCCCCTAGGGGCGATGCTGTACGAACGAAAAAAGGTGATTTTACGTCCGAAAGGGTTGACGTTCGGCAGAGATGTTTGGCGGGCGCCCCTAGAAACGCTAAAAATATTTTGGAACCTAGGGGCTCTATATAGGGGCTGAGATTTTTCGACGTACAAAATGATACTTTGGGTTAGATTGTTCGGCGGGCGGCCAAGTAAAAAACAGTTATGGAATCTAGGGGCTTCATAGGGGCCGAGGGGATTTGACGTCCGAAAGGGTTGAAATTCGGGTTACTGGGGTTTTCGACGATGCCGAGTTCGATTCTGACGTCGGCGGGAACCTACCGCGAATAGGTTCCGCGGTAGAAGCCGGACGAGATCGAATTTTGGTGATGGGCGAACGAGACCCTCAAAAGGTTCCCCCTAACGTTTTTGACTTAAAAAAAGTATTCTACGCGATTTCGATACGAGGAACTCATTTCCCGGAACGGGTGCCCAACGATTTCGAAAATGGAAAATCGCCATTTTGGAGGATTTTGAAAAAAAATTATTTTTACGTTAATGACATGTAAATTAATCGATTCCGTCATGAAAACGGACTTTTTCGAAAAAAAAATTCGAAAACTCAGGGGTATAATATGGCTCAAAAAATCGAGATTTTCAGTAAATCGGCTATAATTCGAAAACGGTAAGAGTCAGAGGTAAACTTTAAATAGGAAAAAGATGAGTCACATCGGGTACTATAATGTGTCGTATCCAGTTTGATTGCACGACGTTTCGTTTTTTTTTTAATGACCAAACGTCCCCCAAGGCAAGACTCTCCCCACCATATCAAACATCAACACTACCATGGCAGAAGTCAAGTTTCATCACCGTGATATGCGTAAAATCCTTAAAGGACTAAATACGCAAAAGGCATCAGGATCGGACGGAATACCTGCCATAGTGTTAAAGAACTGCGCCAACGAACTAACACCCGTTTTTTCCAGGCTTTTTTCTCTGTCTTATGGAAAAGGGATTTACCCATCTTCTTGGAAAGTCGCTCGAGTGCAACCTGTTCCAAAAAAAGGCAAGAAAACCACGCCCTCAAACTATCGCCCAATTGCCTTGCTTTCAATTATCTCCAAAGTCATGGAACGTGTAGTCAATCAGCAACTACTCAAGTACCTCGAGATCAACAGAATAATCAGCGATAGTCAATACGGCTTTCGCCAAGAAAGATCGACAGGAGATACATTGGCCTATGTCACCCATATATGGAGTAGGGCAATTGAGAACTACGGATAGTCTCGAGCGACTGCTCAAGAAACTGCCATCCTTCGGACTGCCAGCCTCTCTCTGCAGATGGCTTGCCAGTTTCCTTAAGAACCGATCTCTGAACGTTGTAGTTGATGGACCAGATACATTCACCATTAACGCGGGCGTGCCTCAGGGTGCACTACTGTCACCAACTCTGTTCCTCATCTATATTAATGACTTGCTGACCGAAACGAATAATCCTGTTTACAGTTTCAGTCCGCCTTCTCACTGTTGAGCGGGTTGGGTAGCTCAATAAGTGAGGCGCCGGTGCCAAGTCCGGATAAAGGAGGAGAGTTCACAGGTCAGGCTAGGTTAAAAAACCAATACAGCTTACAGAACCACAAGCCAGCCTCGGAACTCGATTGATGAAAAAATGACGACAAAGGCGAGAAAATGGACAAAGATTTGGAAACGAAATAAACTCAGAGTAGCCACCTGGAACATCATGTCCTGGACTGCAAAGGATCAGGAGATCATAGAAGAACTAAAAGACAATAACATAGAAATGTGCGCTATCAGCGAAGTGAAGAAGAAAGGAAAAGGAAAATGCGAAATTGACAAATATATCTTGATATACAGTGGAGTATCACGAGAACAGAGAGCACGCTCAGGGGTGGGGATACTGATAGACCGAAAGTACAAACAACAAATAGAGAGCGAAGCCTACGTCAATGACAGAATACTACAGGTAACACTAAGTAGTAACCATGGGAAAATGCACTTCATAAGCCTTTATGCACCATACATAAGTAAAGAGAGAGAGGAAAGAGAGATTTTATGAAGAATTGCAAGCAGTGGTGGACAAAATAAGAACACGAGATAAAATCGTTATTAAGGGGGACCTAAATGCAAGGAAATGAACCACTGGATGGCATAATGCAGAGATTTAACGAAGAGACCACAAACGAAAATGGAGATCTACTGAAAATATTCTGCGTAAATAACAACATGAGAATTAACAACACTTTCTTCGAACATGACATGAAGTACAAATACACATGGCAAAATACAAGAGGACAACAGTCGGTATTAGACTATATCATCACAAACAGATATTGGACGTAAGAACTCTAAATGGCGCCAACTCTGGAAGTGATCATAAGATGGTACTTTGCAAAATGAGATTGAACATACCCAAATCCACAAGACTTAAATCGGAAATAACTATTAAATTTAATGTCGAACCATTAGAAGATCTGTATGAAGATTGATTAAATCAGAAAATGTTGCAAAGACCAGTGAATACGGAAGATAGCATAGACCACCAATCAGTGGCGCACCCAGAAAATATAGGCTGTGGCTAAAAAAAAAAATTGAGGTGCCACGCCTTGATGTTAAATTTTTTTATATGTAAATTTTATATTGAAAATCTTCACAGCTGTTCAACGTGATATATTTGATAATGATCTTGAGGCCCTATGTGTAAAAATTAGTCTTGGCCAAAGAGAATTTCTGTATGTTGTAATTGTTTATTTTGTGCCCGATTGTAATGTGGATTTTGACCAGAGATTTTATCATTGTATTGAAGCTCCTTGATAAAACTTGATGAAGACCCATTGTTACCTATGGATCACTACCACCAATGACCAATGAAAAACACAAAATTTAATTTTAAACAAGAAAACTTTCGACAAATGTACAGGTTATTTAAAACCAGAAATTGGGATAGTCTTTATTGTTGCTGTGACGTTAACAAATCTGTAACATAACTTTACCAGATTGTTAATGACATTTTTGTGGACCCAGGTCTTTCCGGTATGGTATAATGGAGAAATCATTACATTGAGCAGAGACAAGGAAAGGATTTTAGCTAAATATAAAAGAACTAAAATCAATTTTTGGTGGGATAAATATAGGGAGTTTAGGCAAAAAATTAAATTAGAAATTAAAAAAGCATATGCTTTTTACATAAATGCTGCAGAGCAGAGTCTCCTAAGTGATCCTAAGTATTTCTGGTCCTACATTAGCAATCAAAAGAATGATGCTGATATACCTGCTCAAGTGTCCTATAATGATCTTTCTGCATCTGGCACAGATAATATTGCAAACCTGTTTGCTCAGTACTTTAGTTCTGTTTTTATAACTGAAGTCCCTGCCTATCCGGATATGGTTCCTCCTAAAGATTATTTTCGTAATAGGGTCTTTTCGGAACAAAACATTAGGAGAGCCATTAAAAAACTAAAGGGCAACAGATCTGTTGGACCTGATGGGGACCTGAAGGGCTATGGCGATTTATTGGTAGAATCTCTTCTGGATATTTCTAACCTTAGTCTACAAAGTTCAACCTATCCTACAGATTGGTGTATAAGTAAGGTAATTCTATTACATAAAAAAGAGCCTAAGCATGAAATAGTAAATTATCGTCCTGTCTCTATCCTAAATGCAGTAGGTATCTAAGGTCGTATTTGATCGATTATATGATGACGTTAAGTATAATATATCTAAATACCAACATGGCTTTTTACCAAATAAATCTACATTAACAAATTTAATTACATTTTGTCAAGTTTGTTCATAATTCATTTAATAAGAGAAAGCAAGTTGATGTAATTTATACAGATATGGAAAAGGCATTTTAAAACATATATCCGAAAAATCTCTAGAATTCAATAAATCTGCGTGCATGTGTTTCGTCGATATGACCAAAGCTTTTGACAGAGTGGGCTTAAAAGATGTCCTGGAAATAATGAGAACAAGAGGGCTAAACCATAGGATACTTAATATCACAACGGAAGACATACATATAAACACAGGAATTAGACAGGGAGATTCACTCAGCTCCTTCACATTTAATTTGATAATGGATGAAATAATAGAAAATCTGCCCAGAGCAGCTGGATACGAAATGGGAAATACTTTCTCCCATGCTGTATGCTACGCTGACGACGTGGTTCTTATTGCAGATACCGAAGATAATCTCCAAAGGTTACTCCATTCTTTTAACACCAAAGTAAAAGAACTAAATATGCTCATCAACACCGAGAAGACTAAATGCTTAGTAACATCAAAAGAACGGTCAAGATGTAAGTTGGAAATCGACTCCAAAATCGTCGAACAGGTAAACCAATTCAAATAACTGGAAGCAGATATAACGAGTCATGGAAATCTACTTCTTGAAGTAACCCAACTAACCCAAACAATGAAAAGGGCTCGAATTTCGGGATGTTTGAGATAAATTGTTTGGAAGAACAAATACCTCAATACGTAAAGCAAAGTCAAGATATATAAAACGGCAGTAAGACCTATCATAACACACGCAGCAGAAACAAGACCAGAACAAACAGAACTCTACAAATGACGAGAACAGTTGAAATGAAAACTCTGAGAAGTATACAAGGCAAAACACTATACGACCAAATACGAAATGAAGACATCAGACTATAATGCGGGATACAGGACATAGGAAGGTGGGTGAGAGTGGTGAGACAGAGACGAAGATTCTGGAATAAACATATAAAAAGAATGGAGGATAGCAGATTCGTCAAAAACGCAAAAAAATAATCCAGTAGGAAAGAGATCACAGGGAAGACTACAAAAACGTTGGTGAGAATGCTGGGCTTCATCTTCCGGGGAGCAATGAACCGGCAGTAGCCTACTAATATGTATCCATACTAAAAAGTAGAAGAAGAAGAAGAAGACAGTTTTGCAGATGACAGTACCCCTGTGTCCCACTTTGGAGGAGAAAATCCTTGACCACCGACTGAGACTTATCACCGCAGACAGAAGCAGATTACAGCAATTAATCAAGACCTGGGGAAAGTTCAAACTTGGGGCGACAGAAATTTGGTCCAGTTCAATGCAGCAAAGACCCAAGCAGCCACGTTTACCAAGAGGGCCATACGGCGGACCCTGACATCATTATGACAGGAACGACCATTCCAACAGCAATATGTCGTGGCATGACTACGTTGCTAACATCGCAAAAGTAGCCTCCCAGAAGTTTGGTGCGATATTTCGCAACAAAAACTGTGCCACCGCAGCAGTTGCTGGATTTGGCTCACTTCATCCCGCCCCTGACAACTCCTGTCAGACAGCCACGATAGACGGCAAGAGCGCATCAGTTCGTCATACAACTGGAAACAGCTAGAACATCGCTTTACAAGAACTACTTTGTCTGGCGCGCTGCATCACTGTGGAACTTACTCCCGGGGTATCTGTTGCCTCCTAATTACAACCTACAACAATTTAAGAACTGTGTGAATCAACATCTTCGCACACACACCGCTCATCGAGCGTTATAGGATCTCCCTTTAGTGTGTGTGCCACTGCCATAAAAAAAATCTACAATCTACTAACATTTACTCACTTAGTCTATGCATTTTCTTTTAGTTTTGATTAAAAAAAAAACGAGAGTGGTACGTAAGGTGCCGTACGGTATTTTCTGGGCAGTGAATGTGTTAAAAATAACGTTAGTTATCTCAACGAGAACGTATGCTTTATTTATTCTAATAGCGGGAGAGGAGGGAGGGGATTGACACAAAAGAAAAAATATAGATAATCTTACCTCGTATTGTTTCTACTTGAAAGGAAATCGGTTTGTCGATTTTTCGCACTGCAAAAAATATCTATCACTTTATTATCAAAATCGTAGATGGATTGGATAAACTTTTTTTCAATTGATAAAACTGCCAAGGCATTAAGTCTATCTTGTAACATTGTATTTCCCAAAAAAGTTTTAATGCGTTTTAATGTAAAAAAACACCTTTCGGATTCACAAGTCGACATCGGAGTGGTACATATAATGTCCAATAGTTTGTAGGTTTCCGTAAACACTTCCATGAGGTCATTCTCAGATAAAAATAGTAACAGCGGCAACACGCCTTCGACGTCGTTCAGATCATGCCGCCCATAAAGCGTCGATAGTTCACTTTTTAATTTTAAACTGTTTAACATAGGATAAGATTTAACAGTTTTATCAATATGATCTTGAGGAAATGCAAGTTTATACGCTTTAAAGTCCTTAAAATAAAATAGCTTTTCTGCACTTAAATGAGCCTGAAAATCGAACCTATCTTTGATTTGTGTCAAAACAGTGTCGCACACTTCTTTTGCGATGACACTTTTGAGATCCTGAATTTGTTCACCTTCAGGATCTAAATTGTCTGTAACGGAACGGATACGAATAATTTGTTGTTCAAGCTGTTCAATCGCCTCTTGTACCTGCACACTATCGATATGCCTGGTGGTTTGTACGTAATCAAAAAATATTTCCACATGTGGCATAATGAAATGGAATAATTTCAACCAATAAAGAAATTCCGGATCATTTAAATGATTTAAAAGTCCTGTTGCTTCCCCCGAAGTTGTGGAATCCACGTCAGTTCTACATAAAATTTTATGCAAACATTCTTTGAAAGAATCTCTATATTCAAATAATGTATTTACTAAACGATTTTCAAAATTCCATCGTGTAGGTGCAACACGAGGCAGCCTTCTTTTGACTACTTCGTCCAGAACTGCTGTTCGTGTAGGTGAACGAGAAAAGAAAGTAGAAAAGGATTTCAAAAAGGCAAAAAAACATTTGATTTTTATATGACATTGTGCTGCTCGTTCTATTATTAAATTAAACTGATGTTCATAGCAATGAATGAAATGCGCGTTTGGAAATGTTTGTTTAATGATGGCCTGAACGCCTTTATTTTTGTCACTCATTACTGATGCCCCATCGTAGCTTTGGCTGATTAACTTAGTTTTGTCTGAAGGAGAGGGAAGTATAATTTGCAAAACATCTAGCAATGCTTTTGATAAATTTTTAGCTGTGTATCCATCTGATTGAATAAATGACCAAAAACGTTCATAAAGTTGTCCGTTAACAACGTAGCGAATTATAACAATCATCTGTTGTTGACTAGAAGCATCGATTGTGTCATCAGCTTCTACAGCTACAAAATTTGCGCATTCAATCTCTTTTATTATTTCTGATCTATAAACTTCAAGCATTGCATCTAAAAGTTCATTTTGTATTGTTTTTGAGGTGCCTTTAAACGCTTTGGAATCCTTAATATTCATTACGAGAACAGAATCTAGTTCAGCGGCGAAATTTATCAAACCCAAATAAATACCCGGATGTTCAAATGATAACGACGTTTGATCATGATCCCGTAGGGCCAGTTCAAATGCTCCACAAAACTTGATGCACATGATTAAGTGACGCAAAATGTTGCGATTTTTTTCGACTTGTTCGTCATGCTTTAATTTATCATGCAAATAAGCACTATCTAATTGCTTTGGTATCTCAGCTCTTCCTAAAACACTAAAATCTATACACGCATTGAGGTGAGGCACAGAATGTCCATGTCTCCTTGCTCTCTCCGCCATATGTTGTAAATCGTCCATTCCATACTTTATCCATGCCGTCATAGAATATCTTTTAAACAACAAGCACACAAAACAAAACAGTTTATTTGTGATTGGGCAACCGCACATCCACTTATATTTTTCGTAAAGGTTTTTGTTAAATAGTCGATTGAATGTTCGTGTTTTACTTGACATTGAACGACATATGTCCAAATTGGGGGTAGGTCTACCCTTTTGTTTCACCAATATTTTCTCTTTAACAGACAAAGTATTTGCAAGAAGGTATTGCACGGAATTGATTTCCGATTCCATTATTTTTACGTAAATATTTCGGTACAACAGCTACTCGCACAAATTAAAACAGCCACAAAATTAAACGAGAACCCGGAATATACTAGGTCAACGCTCAGTAATATGCTACGAAAAAATATGCTTGATTTGACCCAGCCCGCACTTGCCACCTTACGTACACTCATATGACTGAATGGAGACGCAGAAATCTCTACTCAAATTTCAGCTTAATCGGAGCGTAATCAACCGCGCCGATGTCGCACGAGGTATGCCGAAATGAAAAATAACGTCTCGCTTTCTTCGCGTGCCCCACGGAGTTCGGAATCGAGCGCTCGGATCCGGTTCGGTTAGTCGCTTAGGTAAACTTTATTGTAGGTTTAGAGCATAAGTTTATTTACGATTCGGTTAAAAATATTTCAAATATTCTCATTTTAAGCCATAGTTTATGTGCATATAGAAATGACAATGATGCGCGATATCCATATAATTAAAAAAAAAAAAAAGAAGACGGATGACAAATTGTCTCCTTTCATCCATTTTTAGCGATTATTTCCTTCCTATCAATTCTGACCAATCACTGACAAGGATTCGTATGTCATATTTAATTTTCAAGTGGAAAAATTGCATGACAGTTCCTGTCAGTAATTTTTCCGGAAAAAAGGTTTGATAGGTACCTAAGACTACTTACTTAAAAAGACAAAGTCTGTCATTCATTATTTTCTAGAAAACTGCATCGTAAACCGCAGACTGTGACGTGCGTATTTATCAATGAAACTGTGGTACAAAAAGTGGCTAGTGGGTAAACAAACATAGGCGTAGCAATTTTATTTTTCCTAATATTTTTCTTTCTCCAAAATTCAATCAATTACGCAAAAACTAGAAATGGGAATTTGTGGGTCGTTTATAGAGTTGGATTCTTAAATTAAATCTTGATATTGAAATATCGGGAAATTTGAGAACTAAAATTTTCAAATTTGGAAACTAACTTTTTAGCACATAATATAAATTTGATTGTCTTGAGTAGGAATGCTATTTAAATGTATTGAAAAGTCTTTATTAATATTTTAGAGGGATATTAAATTATAAAAGATTAAAAGTCAATAAAGTTCCATCACCATACCTTCAATTTTTTTTGTTTAGACTGATTGGGTATCAAAACTAGTATGAAAATAAGGTACCGACAATTTCGAACACCAAAACTCTGGCACGCGCAGCCACAGAAATGATTATAACGATTCGAAACCGGTTTAAATGACTAAAATAAATTGGAACTAACTGAAAGTAACCGAAAGTTGTTTGAATGACTAACCAAAGGAACAAAAAGCACCAAAACGGGCTAAAACGTATAGGAACAGATTAAAAATATGGAAGTAAGTTAAAACTAACCCAAATAAACTGAATTTTGGCAACTAACCAACACTAACCAAAAACATTAAAATTGGTCATAATTAAGGTATCGGAACCGGTTCAAATGACTAAAATTAATTGGAACTAACTCAAAGCAACCGAAAGTTGATTGAATGACTATAACCGAAACTAACTAAAAGAAGCAAAACGGGTTAAAACCTATCAGAACACATTAAAAATGTTAAAGTAAATTAAAACTAACCCAAATTATCCAAATTTTGCCGATTAACCAAAACTAACCAAAAACGTTAAAATTGCTTATAGCGTAGAGGAAATGGTCCGAATATGGGCCAGGCACTTAATATGGGCCTCCTGTCTATCTCCAAGCCAAGTGGCGCCATCTGCCATATCAAGCATACATTTACATTTAGACATTGTCAAAACCTATTTTACCGGCTCCCGGCGTCATCCTACATGTTGTTATTAAACAATTGTAATGATTGCAATAATCTCCAAAGTCATGGAACGTGTAGTCAACCAGCAACTACTCAAGTACTTCGAGAGCAACAGAATAATCAGCGATAATCAATACGGCTTTCGCAAAGAGAGATCGACAGGAGATATATTGGCCTATGTCACTCATATATGGAGTAGGGCAATTGAAAACTACGGAGAGTCTCGAGCGATTGCGTTGGATATTTCAAAAGCATTCGACAGAGTTTGGCATGACGGACTGCTCAACAAACTGCCGTCTTTGGGACTGCCCGCCTCTCTCTGCAGCTGCCTGGCCAGTTTCCTTAAGAACCGATCCCTACATGTTGCAGTCGATGGCCACATCTCGGACACATTCACCATCAACGCGGGCGTGCCTCAGGGCGCAATACTTTCACCAACTCTGTTCCTCATCTATATTAATGACCTGCTGATCGAAACGAATAATCCTGTTTACAGTTTTGCAGATGACAGTACCCTTGTCTCTCACTTTAGATCAGAAAAACCCTTACCAGCGACTGAGACTCATCACCGCAGACAGAAGCAGATTACAGCAATTAATCAAGACCTGGAGAAAGTTCAAACTTGGGGCGACCGAAATTTGGTCCAGTTCAATGCAGCAAAGACCCAAGCAGCAACGTTTACTAAGAGGGCCAATACAGCGGGCCCTGACATCATTATGGCAGGATCGACCATTCCTTCATCCTCGTCAATCGGGCTGCTGGGTGTCTCGGTCAACAGCAATATGTCATGGCATGACCATGTTGCTAACATCGCAAAATCAGCCTCCCAGAAGCTTGGTGCGCTATTTCGCAACAAAAAACTCTATACACCGCAGCAGTTGCTCTTGCTCTACAAAGCGCAAATAAGACCGTGCTTAGAATATTGCTCACATATCTGGGGTGCCGCACCAAAGCATACCCTAAAGCTGCTGGATTCCATTCAGAAGAGGGCTGTGCGTCTCGTCGGCGATCCGGAGTTGACCCGGAATCTGGATAGTCTGGAACATCGCAGACATGTGGCCGAGATGTCTCTGTTTTACAGATACTTTCACGGCAGATGTTCCCAGGATTTGGCCCACATAATCCCGCCCCTGGCAACTCCTGTCAGGCAGTCCCGACAGACAGCAGGAGCGCACCAGTTCGTCGTACAACTAGAAACACCTAGAACATCGCTTTACCAGAACTCCTTTGTCTGGCGCACTGCATCACTGTGGAACTCACTTCCAGGACATCTGTTTCCCACTAATTACAACCTGCAAATATTCAAGAACCGTGTCAATCAACATCTTCGCACACACACCGCTCGTCGAGCGCCATAGGATCTACCTTTAGTGTGTGTGCCACTGCCATAAAAAAAAAAAAAAAAAAATGTGCTTTGGTCGTTCCTATAACTTTTTGATGTAAGTTTAAATAGCGTATTTTCCATATTTCTTAATACTATTTCGTGTTTGCTTAAGCTGTTTGTAATAGAGGGAATGTTTAGCGTTGCATTTTAGCATTCAATTTAATTCTAAAAATTACAGGTTTTTCCTAACCTATAATTTTACAGCGAGTTGCATTGTATGCAATATGGGCCCCCTAAGTGCGTTAAATATGGACCGGGCCCATATTCGGACCAAGCTGTTATATGGACTTTTTGCAGGTAATCCTCCTCGCCAGGAACAGATCGAAAATTTGTTCGTTAGAACTTTAAAAAAAATGGAACCAAAGATATGGAACAAGCTACAGATGCTGTCAATAGTGGACTGCATCAAAAACGTGTCAGGAAGAAGAAGCACATTGCAAAGGTTGGAAAAGAGAGCCAAAACTAGTGACCTTCTTAGTAGCAACATCGTCAGTACTAAACTAGGCCGGAAAACAGTTCTTGGAAATGACGCAGAAAAGGAATTACTCAACTATATTCTCAAAATGGAAGCACAGTTTTATGGTTTAACAAAAAGAGACCTATGCAGAATGGCTTACACAATGTCAGTTGGGAATAATATAAAGCATCCATTTAAAAATGGATTTGCCGGTCACAGTTGGTTAGATGCTTTTTTAAATCGACATAGGGAGCAATTGTCTATGCGTAGACCAATTGGCACCGCATTCGCACGTGCGCTAGGATTTAACAAGGCGAATGTCACTGAATTTTTTAACAACCTTGAGGTACTTTAAGAAAAACACAATTTTGGACCTCACAGAGTGTTTAGTGTAGACGAAACTGGTCTTTCTGTTGTTCCAAGTAGATTGCCTAAAGTTATGGCAAGGAAAGGAAAACGCCAGGTGGCCTCGAAAACATCGGCTGAGCGGGGTTCATTAGTTACTGTAGTTGCAGCAATGAGTGCAGGAGGACAATTTGTTCCTCCAATGCTTGTCTTTCCGAGGAAAAACAGAAACGACCAGCTTATGCGTGGTGCACCACCAGGATCTATCTACGCAGTTCACCCAAGTGGCTGGATTCAGCAAAATCTATTTACCATGTGGTTTAACGACTTCATTCAATTTGGGAAGCCAACTGAAGAGTTTCCAGTGCTGCTCGTATTAGATGGACATTACAGTCATACTAGAAATTTAGACATAATAAAATTAGCAAGAGAAAATTATGTCTGTATCATATCCCTTCCCCCACACTCGACCCATAAACTTCAGCTCCTTGACAAGACTTTTATGGGGATCCTTAAATCCTACTACAGTGAAGAAATCAGGACTTGGTTAAGAATAAACAACAGAGCACTAACACAGTTTAATCTGGCTGAATTGCTTGGCAATGCTCTGTTGAAATGCCAGACAACGGAGATAGTTGTAAATGGATTCAGAGTGACGGGAATCTGTCCATTGAATAAATATGTTTTCACGGATGCTGATTATATTGCCGAAAAAAAATGAATCCGAAAAATCATGTAGTTCAGGCTTAGAAACTCAGCTGCAAGAACCGCGATCTCATTCAACCATTACTGCTGTTGGTTCAGACTTCACACAAAAGAATTCAAAAAATCTGGCTACCGAACCATGTTGCTCAAAAAATCTGGATTCCCAACCCGACTATTCCAAATATCTGGATCCCCAACCAGGTTGTTCAAAAACCTAGATACTGAACCAAGAAGGGGAGAAGAGTCGGAGACTCCAGCAATGATGAAATCAAGGCGAGTGGAATCAGATGACTGTTCAAGAACCATAGTCGGTCCGTTTGATATTTGGCCTGTTCCACTGGTTAGGAAGCGAGCGAATACAAGGGGGCAAAAGCTTTCCAAATCACAAGTTATAACTTCGTTCCCTTATAAAACAGAGCTAGAAATATCAATTGAAAAATTAAACAAAACAAAAAATAGAAAGGGAAAGAGAAAACTAGTTCCAGTAGAATCGAGTGAAAGTCGTAAGAAGGTCACAAAAAGAACTAGAGTTGAAAACAAAGAATCAAGCTCGGAAGAGGATGGAGAAGAGGAATTTGCACCTGCAGATGGTGATCTTGACATGGACCAAATTGGTCAGTTCGTCCCTGAAAGCAACGACGCAAAATGTCTATTTTGTGATGAACTCTTTTCTTAGGACACTAGGGGAGAACTTTGGGCCCAGTGTCTTATGTGTCTTTTATGGGCACATGAACAGTGCTCCGGGGCTGAGAAGGATGCCTACGTGTGCGATTTTTGCCAGTAGTTTTGTAACACCTTTTTTGCCAATAGGATTATTTTTCATTTATTTTTTGGGTATCTAGCCATTTGTCGTTATAATAATATAAAAATCTTGAGGGGCCCATATTTCATACGCTCTAGCCAGATGTCAGAAATGTGCACTATTTTATTTTATTTGTTATATTATTTGTTATTATAAATTCATAATACGTTTTTGAGAAAAAATAACGTTGGTCTCTACAACGTACATTAACCTTTGTACATATTATCAAAATGAAAAAATAAAAAAGTAATTTAAAAAAATTAAAATGGGGGCCCATATTCAGACCAGTTCCTCTACCGGCACCGGATCAAATGACTAAAATATATTAAAACCAACTGAAATTAACCGAATGTTGTTTGAACGACTAACTAAAACTAACCAAAAGCACCAAAAAGAGCTAAAGCGTATCGAAACAGATTAAAAATATTAAAGTAAGTTGAAACCCAAAATAACCGAATTTTGGCGACTAGCTAAAATTAAACAGACATTTAAATTGGTTTTAATAACGTACCGGAATCGGTTCAAATGTTTAAAATAAATTGGAACTGAGAATAATCGAAAGTTGATTGAATGACTAACCAAATCTAACTAAAAGTAACTAAAACACCAAAAACGGGCTTAAACGTGTTAGAACAGATTAAAAATGTTAAAGTAAGTTAAAACTGATACAAATTAACCGAATTTTAGCGACTAACCAAAACTAACCAAAAACATTAAAATTGTTTATAACGTACCGGTTCAAATGACTAAAATATATTAAGCTAACTTAATTTTAACGAAATTGATTGAACGACTAGCCAACACTAACCAAAAGCGACAAAGAAGGCTAAAACGTATCGGAACAGAATAAAAATCTTAAACTAAGTTGAAACTAACCCAAATTAACTGAATTTTTGCGACTAACTAAAATTAACCAAAAACCTTTAAAGTGGTTATAATAACGTGTCGGAACCAGTTCAAATGACTAAAATAAATTGGAACTAACTGAAAGTAATCGAAAGTTGATTGAATGACTAACCAAAACTAACCAAAAGTGAATAAAGGCACCAAACGGGCTAAAAGATGTCAGAACAGAATAAAAATTTTAAAGTAAGTTAAAACTAACCCAAATTAACACAATTTTGGCGACTAACCAAAACCAATCAAAAACATTAAAATCATTATGTCTATTCCTGAAGAAAATACAGACACTGAAGATAAATATATTTTAATATTATAAAGATTTTCTTTTACATTTTGAGTTTTTCTATTCTGAATAAAAGCTAGTCCTTTTTTAATAGCAGTTGCATTAAGTATATGATTTTTTTTCTACTTCTTTTTTACCTAGCAGAGTATAGGAAAAATACATTTCAGTAGGTATAATCGAAAATGTCTTCATTGACTTTATTCAAATTATAATAACTATTATTATTATTAGTATTCTAACCCGTAATGGTGTAAAAGCACTTATTGTATTGTACAATAGGCGAGAGAGAGAGAGGAAGCTATGGAGAAAAGTGAGATGCGAGAGTACTCGGGCAGGCTAGAAGAAATCGAGTTCGGACGGTCGCGACTAGAAGAAAATTACTTTTTTACATTTAATTCTATTTTTCCATTACCATTTGAGAAAGAAAAAATATTCATCCACCTAAACTAAATACTTAAGGCAAACTTTTTGCAAGAATAAAAATTTTTGATTTGAGCCTTCATGTCGGAGAGAATGCGAGGTGAATACAAAAATGAGTATATTGCAATCAGATTTTGCCCAGGTTGGAAGGGAGATATCTCAATTTTTTTATTTATTTTGCCGTAAGGGCCAATGTAATCTGCATATTTCAAACGGTGATAAAAAATATAATTTGTACAAAAATGTAAATGAATTTTATCTGAAAACATTCATAAATTAATATCCTACAGGTTCATATAATAATCTCGATTTTTAGGTATACTGCCCTTTTGCCCGTTATGATTTTTATTACCTTCGGATTTTGAATATATATAATAAAACCTCATTCTGTGAAAATTTCAACTTGCAACCGCGAGGTGCCCACACAAGTCAAAATAAGTTATAAGTAGCACTCTATTATAATAGTACCCAGTAAAATGCTTTGTTCGTTGCTTTGATTGATTATCATATTACTAGTAAATAGCTTTTTTTTTTGTTCAGACAGGAAATAATCTTGCCAAATATCATTCGTGCACCTAGTTTTTCCTATGAAAAAATTCAAATAATTCGTTGACAAGTAATTTGTTTGAAGCAAAACACTCGCGTATCAAAAGCCTCGTCTCCGACTCGACTTTTTAATACATCGCTCGTGTTTTATTTCAAACAAATTACTTGTCAACTCGTTTTTCCAAATTTTTTCGGATAAATTCGATGCACTTATGATATTACCTCCGATTATTTCATCATGCAAAATTATTTGGATGTCAGACAAAATGTCAAAATTTTGTTGCATGTCGCCTGAAAGAAAAAATTATAGTTGTCAAATTATGTCCTCGTAAAACTCTCCCACAGACTATTGTTTTTTTTGTCCGTACGTATCGCCACGATTCGGAATGCCGATTCCGTGTAAAATATGGCAAAAACGGAACTCTGTGATGCAAACGCGTCGTGTCGCATATCGATAAAAATTTCTGCTGGAACTTGATTATTGGAACGACACCGACGCGATGGTTTGTCGGTTGGCGGTTTAAACGTGGTCTGTGGTTTAAACTGATGTGTGTGGATATTTCGTTAGTAATCGCCGTTTTTTTACATGCACGGAGCTAAAAAGGGATATATTTTAGTGATCAGAGGTCCTCATACCACTCCGTATTAAGAAGAGAATCAAAATGGTAGAGAAGAGTCATGTTTGAACTTTTATTTGGAACGTGTGTTGTAAACGCTTGGATCATTTACAACCGACTTTCTGTCAGCTACCCAACTAACAGCTTAAAATCATTCGACAACCACAAATGAATCGCCTCGTAAAAGGGTTCACACTTTCGTAAACCCCTCTGGCCCAGGAAGAAAGAAGCTAAAAATTTCCAATGGATACTATCAAGATCTGCGTGTAAATGTTTCCAGTCGCTAGGCAAACAAAAAGTCTCAAAATTCACGAGTTTCTGCACGGATTGCCCAGGAAAACGTAGCTTCTGCCTTCCTTGATTTAATAAACTGCACACCTGAATTGAAAATAAATGATTTTACAACATAATATCATTGTATAAAAATAAAATACAATGATAATATATGTAATACAAATATATTTTTTCTTTTGTTTTCATACACTGTTAGAAAGAAAAAACTGTTAATTTTAATTAAGCAAATAAACATGCTTTTTGATACTTTTTTTAAACTACATTCTATATGCGGCATAAGTCGCTGGAAACTGGTACGGGGATGAACTTGAAATTATAGATATTGTTAGTGATGTCTGGTATAATTTATATAAGGTGATTGTAGAATTAGAATCTAAATATAGAAATATTTTAGCTATCCTCATATACTATCCATTCTTAAGTAATTAAACCAAGCTCCTGGTGCCACTTTAAATTCATTTAATAAATTATTAATATGTGAATACATTTTTCGCTTTAAAAGCCATTATTTGACCCAAATTGATCTTAGTTTCTTTTTTTTGCTTAAGACGCAAACGCCGCCGTCACTGTTAACAAGTGCTTCATCACGGACGTACTGAAACCGCCCGTGTTCATCACAGGGCGCACAACAAAAAACTGCCAGAATTGCTCGCAGTGTGTGGTGTGGCCAAACCTGTTCGGCGATTCAACACGACGCGCGACGCGACGTTCCGAATCGTCGCGATACGAACGAGATGGCGGAATAAATCCTAAAGATATTTTGTCCTAAAGCGCGAAGTTCCTAATGGGCGGTCGTCATACACGGTTCGGCTAGCATCGGCTATGATCGAAATTCTTGGAATCTCAATTTTACATGAGGCGAAGGAAAGGAACGTGGTAAATTTGTCAACCTCGTATTAAGATAATCTGGCAGCTGGCGGCGTTCGACGCGACGACGGTCTTGCAATGCAACTCTTCCCCTCTTTATACGTCCCTACTTGGAAATAATTTGGAAAATAATAAATAATACGTATACTTAATTGATTATACTTTTAAAAATGTTGATTTACAGTAGGTCCTCCCTTAGAGTATATATAGTAGACTAAAAAGCAGCTGAAATGATTAAAAAAAAATAAATTAAGGTACAACCACATGTGGTATTTACAAAATGATAGACTAGGTCCTTGGCCATCTGAAATCGGCAATTACAACATTTTTTAATAGGGACAACATTTTTTATTGTGAAATTTGTCAAAAATCTACCAAAACTATGTTTTATTACTTGTTCACACATATCTCGCTATATCTCCGGAATCAATTTAGATATTAAAAACTTTTTTATTTTAATCGATAGAGGAAGTGTGGGCGCACATAACTGTAGTAATGTTGTTAGTATAAAGATATTAGTTTCTTTGTAAAACTAGAAAAACTTGAATATCAACATTTTTTTGCATAGCTAATTTCAGTAAGCGAGAAACTTTTTTGTTTTAAAAAATTTTGCTATACTGTCTGCATACGAAACAAGGACAAAGTTTCACAAAAGTTTTTAAAAACAGAATCACTCTTCTAAGTCTTATAGTTTTCGAGATAGTCAGTTAAAAAACTGGAAGTTTCCGCGCCTTCGACACGGCCGGCACCGCCCTCGTCGGCGGCCTAATAAATGCAGGCCGCTGCGCTGGCCCTGTGGCTTGCTGTGAATACTGTTAGCGTTGGCTGAGATCAGTCAACGCTGTTAGTTAGTACAAGTACAGCGTTATTGTGGTGACGTTAAATTGATTATAACTATAATAAGAGTTCCTAAATATTTTAAAAATATATTTAAAATATACAATTACTTTAGTTTATATTAGCAATCTTCGCAATCTGATGAAATTTCGTGGGTTAAACTGTTACTGCAGTTCGCATATTTGCAGTCACTGCAGCATTTTAACCCTTGTAAAATACAGGTACACCTATTATTGTTACAAGTTTTGTCGGAACATCGTATCGACAAAGTTTTTCTTATGTCGTCGGGCACTGGCTCTTGAGAAGAAAAGATGGCCTTCCAAGTATTTCCTTCTAATGTCCATCCGTATAGAGTCGGATCTTCTATTGGCATCTTTTCAATGTGGCTATTGTACCAAATTTTTAATTGATACAGACACCTAAAATAATAGTTGAAACGTCTAAACATGTACCTAACTAATTTTGTGGGTATTTTCTTTGTTATATAAGTATGGGTTACTTAGAAAAATAATTATTACCTTTTTACATGTTGTCTAAAAGCATGATCAGTAGGAGGCAACTCAGAAGCTGGGCGATTTGATTCCGTTGTCAGGAACCATCGTAATTGATTTAAGGAAGCAATATTTTTGTTTTTGTTTCTATACAAATAAAGAGCATATTTAGTACTAACTTCCAACGCTTTATCTTCTGACAAAAATGGAAGATTTTCTAGATCTTTTAAATCATCAATATTTTTGTATACAACATCAAATGCTGTTTTCTTGCCTATTTTATACATCGCATTTGTTGTGTCGCAGCCAGTTAAACAATGAATTGCCAGTAGTTTTTTACACATTTCTGCCCCCAAATTTGCTACAATATTGTTAATAGACAGAAAATGTGAATTTTTACCATGTCCTAATTGTACGTATATATTGCTTTGGGACATATCTAATATTTCACAGTAAAAATGTAAAAGCAAGATCAGGACATCGGTGTCAACAGATTTTACCACAATGGTATTATCTGCTTTTAGCTCTGCCAAAACGTGGAGTATCAGTCTTGTGTCAGCTTCTTCCTGGCTGCTATTTAGTCTTTTCACCTCTTCTGGCCCTTTAATTTTACTTACTTCGAAACAAAGTTGAGGATTTTCAAAGCCACCTGCTACAATTACTGTTTCACTCTCATTCAGTAAATTTGGTACTTCTGTCAAAAAATAGTTTGTAATGAATATTAATAATGATCGTTTATTTGCCGAAGACCTTATGAATTCTCGAAATTTAGGTACTTTTCTTGGACCAGCCACTTTAAATTCACTATTGGAATCACCACGTCTTTGTCGTTCCCCATTTTTTAACGAATTGGCTAAATAAGTGTCAAATACTACTGTAATTCTTTTCGCCCCATGTTTTCTTCCCTCTCGTAGGATTTTAGTAGCAAAGACTCCTCCCAAATTATTGAAGGTGACAAAAGTAGATGGTTGTAATTCTTGGAGTGACACCATTCCATCAATAATAAATGAGTCTACAGACGGACAAGTCGTTAAAACGTTGGTAAAGGTCTCTATTTTTTTCGCAAGGTCAGACTTTGTTGTTTTTCTCATAGAACCGTCTTCGTGAAACAGTGAGGCTGGAACCACTGTAAGCTCATACGACAATATATTTGCAAGGTCCATTTCTTGAAATCGAGCAGCACAAATAACTCGGCGAAACATACATTCTGATCCAATAATATTCTTTTTTGATAAATTTTTCGTTTTGCCTATATCGTTGTTGAAAGTAATAATTTTGTTTCTTTTGATAGGATTCCAAAAGTTTTGTTGTAAACTATTTAATAAACTCTTGACATGCCCCTGTGCTATTTCAAGAAAATTACTTAGACTCTTTTCAGTTTCTGCGTCCGCTATTTTTCCACTGCATATATTAATTAACTGACTCGGTACATTTTGTAAATCAAATGGATTACACCATTCGTTTTCCAAACTAGTTATCATGCGCGATATATCTTCCTCATTTCTAATTGCCATTGTATATCCTTCTGTGCTTGGTGTTTTGTTTTCATTAATAATAATATCTAAAAATTTTAAAAATTACATAAAATGAGAATTAATAATAAAATATTTTTTTACCTGAAAATTTTTTTGAATATTCTCCTAAGACATGTCGAGTTGTTATCCAGCGGAGAAGGGCACTGGGTTTCTGAGAAAATCCAATAACGCCTGCCGAACTTTTACAGTCCTTATTTACGGATTGCTCAAGTGCCATATCGGAGGCCACACAATTGAATATTTTATCGTTGGTTTTTTTAACAACGAAATTGCCATTGACTAAATAGTCGTACATGGTTGGTATTTCTTCTTTCAAGTTTTCCATGTCCGATAAATACACAGGAACCCATTTTAAATATAAGTTTCTTCCAGCCGCTGATAGATATGGTAAACTATCATTTACAGCACACAAATGAGACTTAAAATCTCCATTTCGCTCTGATTTTATTAACCGCCAAAGGAGGTCGACTCCTTCAAGAAATGAGTGCCAGTATTTAAAAGTGTTCGATTCAGATGAACCAGCAATTATAAATTTAGACATAACATGTTGTAAAGGGTTGATTTTCTCCACAAATTTCTCAAAGCAGTCTTTGTCAAAAGCAGAATTTTGAAAGTTTTGTATAAGGACTTGCATATCTTCTTTCAAGTCGGGTGTAATAACGAACATCTCTTCATCTAAATCATCTTGCCATTTAACAAATGATTTAAAAAATAACCGGGAAAGTGCGTCTGCAGTTAATGTTAAAGCACGAATAGCTCTAGAATATTGTTTTCCTTGCAACATCATTTTGCAGGTAGCCTCGGCGTAAACATCCGTTTCAGTTAAAATTGTAAAAAGACCGCCGTCACTAAAAATATGGTCAATACTCGCAATCAGAGCCATATTAAGGTGCATACCTCCAAGAGTCAGTGTAACTTTGCCATGCAATGCGTCAGGATTATTCCATAAAATTTCACGAGCCTTTGAATATATAGCTAAATCTGCAGTTATAATTATATGCTCTTGTTTTATTGTATTAGCTAGTTCAACTAGTCGTAACATTGAAGTATATATCGTGTCATAACTTGTTGGTGGATTATTTACAAATGGCAAATAATATATATCTGACACGGAAATGTTATTTTCGGCTAACTTGTTGTTAAAGTCAGACCAGTTTAGAAATATTTTTGCATTTTTAAAGCTTCGTAAAAGTGTCCATATCAGATTTATTTTTTTCGAACGTTCGTCATTTTGTCTATTTAATGTAGCTGACTTTAATGCAAAAGTATCGGGTCGTTTTGCAGGTTTTGTATATTTTGATAGGTCCTGAATAGTAAAATCTAGTTCTTCTGATAACTTTAAAGAATATGCTCCACCTTTGGGGATATTTTCATCGACAAATCTACGCGTATCGGAATGTTTTTGAAATACTACCATTGCCATACAATGTGTGGTATTTTTTCCATCTATTGTGTCCTCATTTAGATCAAAATTATCAATACTCGCATGGATATAATTGCCCTTTGAGTCATCAACAATTTGAAGCCCAGGTGGCACATAAACCGTGTCGCTAGAGATTTTTTTGTTCGCCAAGGAAGTCGTTAATTGTCTTATATCGTTATAACTACAACTTAGACCAATATTTGATAAAATGTCTAAAATTTTCTGGCTACGCACTAAATGATAAACATAGATTCCTAGTCCCATTTGAAAGTTATTTCTTCTAAAAATTTTGTCATAAAGGCTCATAATAATATTACACGGAACAGCTGCTTGTGGTATAATTTTATCGTTTACGCTTTCGTAGCAATCATCATCTATCAACCATGATACAAATTGTAGCAACTCATTAGGAACTTGCTTTTCAAACTCTGCCTGTTTCATATCATCCGGAATTGGAAAATTGTTTTGTGGGGTATTAAATTCTCTAATTTTTTTCTTTAAGATGCCCGCCGCTTTGTGTAAAATAAGTATTTCGTTCTCTTCAATAGTCTGGAAATCTTTATTTGGGTTTATTTTAAAAGAGCCATTGGAGTTTGAGCTGGTTGACTCTGATTCTGATAAAACACTTTG
>MU191791.1:0-25584 GCA_016904865.1 Pissodes strobi
TAAAGGATGATCACCCTGACAGATGTATTGCGTTTTGCAAAATTAAAACTAACAGGATTATTGGTCAGCCTCCGTGGATAAGATATATTTAATTCAATAATTAATGCACCTTCTACTGATAAATAAAACTACTGTTGTTAGAGCTACTTCAATCCTTATAATGTTTTCGTGAATTCAAATTTAAATGGCGAAAATTTTCCATCCTCCCAAGTCAGTGACTTCATTACCAAGGTATCAAGGTACGAGTCTCAGGCTGGGTGCAAGGACCCGAGACTCCAATATACTTTAAAAAATCAGGGACGATGATGAAAAAGATAGAAGAGATGGTTAAAATTGCCATCAATGTTGACACCTGATGAGCATTATAAGATCCTTTACACAAATAGTGCACTATATAAAAATCGGCCTTTCCCATTGGTCGATCCGCATGGCCCTCCGATCGCTTCGCTCGCTACGGGGGCTCAAGAAAAGGAAACTAACCAGGTGCTAACCCAATCTAACCCAAGCCATACCCAAAATCAAGAAAAAAGCTGTTTAGAAACATAATCTTTAAAAAAAAATAAAAAAAAGCAACGGGGTTCGAACCCGCGTAAGAGCTATTGATAGAAATCGATTGCATCACGCAGACATCTCGTAATCCGATATGGATCGACCAATAGGAGAGGTCGATTTTTACATAGTGCACTTTTTGTGTAAAGGATCTTTAAATGCACCTGATGAGTCCCAATTGCTTTCCTTACATACTGATTCCAACAGATTCGTGAAAAGCTTAGGTGAGATTATGTATCCCTGTCTTACTCCTCTTATTTGCGTCAGAATGTGCCCTACTGTTGCTGTTTCATAGATATTTTTCATGAGAGATATATGTGGTCAATTCTAGATGCTGCCAGGGTTTCCGATATTTTATCTTGATGGATTGAGTCAAAGGCTTTCTGATAATCGACGAATATTAGAATTAGGGGTTTGTTGTATTCTATGTATTTAATGGTGAATATTTTTATTACCTGAAGATGGTCGTGTGTTCCAAACCCTTTACAGGACACAGCCTGTTCTTTGGCCTGATATGCATCTAATTTAGGATCTAGATGATTTGTTCTTAGTAGCAACATAATGGTTCTTAAAACAGAGCTCTGTGGAACTCCGCAGTTAATTCTTAGTGCAGAAGACCTTGGTCCACAGTGATGCAGTGTGCCAGAAAGAGGAGTTCTAGTAAAGCGATGTTCTAGGTATTTCTAGTTGTACGATGAACTGGTGCGCTCCTGCCGTCTGTCGGGACTGTCTGACAGGAGTTGCCAGGGACGGACCAAATCCTGGGAACATCTACCGTGAAAGTATCTGTAAAACAGAGACATCTCGGTCACAAGTCTGCCATGTTCCAGACTATCCAGATTCCGGGTCAACTCCGGATCGCCGACGAGACGCACAGCCCTCTTCTGAATGGAATCCAGCAGCTTTAGGATATGCTTTGGTGCGGCACCCTAGATATGTGAGCAATATTCTAAGAACGATCTTATTTGCGCTTTGTACAGCAAGAGTAACTGCTGCGGTGTATAGAGTTTTTTGTTGCGAAATAGCGCACCAAGCTTCTGTGAGGCTGATTTTGCGATGTTAGCAACATGGTCATGCCATGACATATTGCTGTTGACGGAGACACCCAGCAGCCCGACTGATGAGGAATGAAGGAATGGTCGATCTGCCATAATGATGTTAGGGCCCGCTGTGTTGGCCTTCTTAGTAAACGTTGCTGCTTGGGTCTTTGCTGCATTTAACTGGACCAAATTTCGGTCGCCCCAAGTTTGAACTTTCTGCAGGTCTTGATTAATTGCTGTAATCTACTCCTGTCTGCGGTGATGAGTCTCAGTCGCTGGTAAGGGTTTTTCTGATCTAAAGTGGGAGACAAGGGTACTGAGTCAATAATTTGATAGCTGCGGTTTTTTCAGATGATAGACGAACCAGCTAGACTTTCTGGTAACTCTGAAACATTGTTGGATCCCATTTTTGTATTTAATAGAGAGATAGTAGTAAAAAGTGACATAATTGATGCAAGTAGAATAAGTGATCATACACTGGCCTTTTGCGACATGGCAAAACCATTGAAGATTACGGTTCCACTAAATATATTGAAAATCCTCAAAGGAGGCAAATACATATACGACGCATCACATCTTAGATTCAGCACAATTTTCATAATGGAACATTTAACATATGGTAAATTAAGCTAGATTTTTATGTTTTCCAGGTTTGAAGCAGACAATAATCTTCCTAGCGTTAGCTGTGACGCTAGCTCACAGCTACGATTTTCAAATATTGTATGAATGGGTTCAAATAGAATACGAGTTCAGCAGTGACGATGAGAGAACAGCGGCAATCTCGAATGGTACATTTTCAGAAGGATCAGTTCAACCAATTGATGTCCAATATACCTATGTTGAAGGCGGTAAGATATATGATCTCTTAAGCTTTTAAGATTATTTCCGAAGTAATGCCATAACAAAGGCATAATTTCCTTACGCACCCTAACTATAATACATTAATTTGTACATAGTCTTAACTACAGAAAACCCGGGTGCAGAATGCGGCTTCCAAATTACACCTCTCTTGGTTTTACCAATACTCACCTGCTCATGCTCAAGCACGAGTGGATGATTCTCCAAATTATAGTAAATATTCTCCTTTGAAAATATTGCGAAAGAAAATTAAAGAAGTGAGGAATCTGCAAAACACCTGTAATATCTATTTCCTTTCTGGGAGTAATTATCGAGTCATTAGAACAGGTCTTAGGTGTATTAGAAATATACTGTATTTCTCAAGTAAGCAATTATTTTTTTGCGAAAATCGATAAGTTTGCATCTTTATTACACATTCTCATCCCACATGACAGCTGTTCCAATGACTTGAAAATGTACGCCCTGTGGTCTTCATTGTCACAACATTTTGAAGATTTTTAAGATACAACTAGAATTCTCATTTAAACTACCATTATGAATGCTCTCGTTGGTTCAGAATAAATGTACTCAAGACACATTTTCTCAATTATTTCTAAAATTCTTCAAACCTTTTTAGCTGACCAACCAGAAAGAATATTCATTACAACTCCAAGATTATCTGAAACTGGCGTTCCAGCAGTCCTCTCAGTTGTGACCGACAACGTTTTGGATAGTAACCCAATTGTTAAACCTTATCCATCTTGGTCTTGGCAGATTAATCCTGAGGAATGCAGAGATGAGAGAATCGTATCTGTTTTCAGAGTTTGGGTAAGTCAATTATGAACACTTACTAGCGGATGGAATCCGAAGGATTATCGGATGATCTATAGTGTTTGCAAGTCAATTATGAAAAAAAAAACATTGGCGTAAAATGGCAGTTGGTCTTTAAATCAAATTTGGTCTAGGCGTAGGTATCAATGATAATAATTGATGATAGCCAATATAAAAACACATACATATAATGGAGCTCATACTAAAGAGTGTTCATAATAAAGATTGATGATATTACTATTGCAGTTGACGCTTCTTCTCCATTTCGTCTAAGATTGTAACACGTACATCAGTATTTTCATATTATATGTTTTTACGTGGACATTACAACCAGTCCATGTTCATCCTCTTTCAAAAGTCCGCATAAGCAAACGGAGTAGTTCTTCCTCATTTCTAGTCAGTTGCTTTCAATTTACGTTGTTAAACAGTGTAAAGGTTACAGCTTTTTCAAAAAGGCATCTACCCAAACAAACCCAAATTAAAAGTATATGCAATTTTATGCCCTCTTTTCTTACTGCCTCTTGATAGAATATGTAGGATATATAGGATATTCCAATAATATGGCAAACTCGAAGTCTAAGTAAAATCTCTCAATTTTATCTAGGTCTCTGCGTTTTATCCCTCATGATTCATAACCCACACAGTCAAATGCTTCGGTCAAATCACAGTCTCTCCTTTATTCAAACAAACATGATCTTCAAAAAAATTATGCTCATCTCCCTCAGAAAGTCAAACTGCTTTAGCGACTTTATTGTCAATATAGTGAACCAGTCGGAATTGACCATTGAACAACAGATTGAAGTCCCTGATTTTTAATCTGATTGATGGAAAATACTTAACAAATGGGCTTAAATTTGTCAGTTTCTTCCTTCTTGTTGTAACTGAAATCAGAAAGTACTTTGAGCTGTTTAAGGCAATTCTGTTATCCGGAGCCCAGTCTGATCACTCAGTTAGAGCATCAATATTATTCCGCAAATCATCAGCAAATGAAATGATGCGAAAATGCCCATAAGCTTTTTATAATTAGAAACATGCAGGTTCTATATGCGATCCTTGAGGTACTCCAAAAGGCGGTTTGATTCCTTGGTATTCACAGCTGAGAAACTTTATAGCACCGAGACTATAAAACTTTAGCTTGCAGAGTAAGAAGAAATTGAAGCAGCCTCCAAACCAGAACACTTAAATGGTTTAATAGTCCGAGATCAGTTTCAGTGTTAATAGTGAAAATCTTTTGAAGCATATCTTTCATATATTTGGTATTTGAAGATCTAGATAGATGTATTATATTGAAATATTTATCTGTATTGATGTTTCTCTAAATTCTCCTGTACCTCGAACTTAAATGATTGAAGACCATGTGGTAAATAAAGCTCTTTTAAAAAATTTTGGTAAATATATATTATTTTTAGGCTGACGAGTGCAACAGATTATGGGTAATGGACAATGGAATCGTCGGAGCCACTTTTGCTTGTGCTCCACAAATATTGGCATTTGACTTGACAACGGTAATATACAAATTAGTATCCATTAATAACAATATTATTAACACATTGCATCGCCTTTGACGAATCATGTATAAACATAATTATAATTGCATATTTTTACATGAACCAATTCTGTCTCATCATGCACCAAAAAATTTATTACATCCATCCTTTATATTAAAAATATCAGATTTTTTTTTGTATTTATTTAGGATGAGTTGCTTTATAAATACGAAGTTCCATATGACCAATACCAAAACACTTCTTGGTTCCTTTCGCCCACTGCCGAAGTTGTCTCCGAAGACGACTCTTGCATTAACACATGGCTATATGTAGCTGATCCCACCGCACCTTCTCTTCTCGTCTACAGTTTGGAACAGAACACATCTTGGTTAATTCAAGACTCTACTTTTGATGTCGACACTGACTATGAAACATTCAATATTTCAGGTAACACAGTACTCATTGCTAAGGCTTGATATTATAATAAAAGTATTTGCCACACAACTTATATTACGAAGTATTTAGTCAGTTGCTTTAATTTCAGTTGTTCTTTAAGTATTATTTTCTGAAATGGCTCAATCATAAAAGTTTGTTTCAAGTTGTGTAGGCATTATATATTTTGCACAAATTCCTTATAATTTTTATTTACTACCTTTGTTCATAATATCCGCTAAATTAAAATTTACGTTTTCTTTAAGTAAATATTTGCTTAAACTTTCCAAAATCGAGACTTTTTTAATGATTTATTTGCTTCTAGACACCAATATCTGTCAACTACACATAGCTTCCAACCACGTGTTGCTGCAGTTCTTTTAAATGAACGTATAATGATACCCGATTACGTATTGATAATTGTCTTTGTTTTGGTTGGTTTGAGGGTGAACAATTCCAAGACGATGCTTTGTAGCTCTTGGTTTCTACTTATCAGTTTCATATCATACACTCATACACAAATCTAACTAGTGCAGATGTCTAACGTGGATATTAACGTCTTCTTCTTCTTCTTCTTCTTCTTCCTCTGGTGCAGTCTGCTACTGAAGGTTGGCTATCATTCTGGCCATCTGTATTTTAGAGACACTCTATTGAGTTCTTAAGCCACGATGTCCGCTTCGTCCTGATGCTCGTCGCCCTTCAATTCTTCCCTGTTTTATTAGTTGAAGGAAGCGGTATTTCTCGCCTCTCATAACATGTCCGAAGTATTCCAGTTTCTGTCGCTTCACTGTGTTTAAGATGTCGGTTGTTGTATTTAGACGCAACAAGACATCAGCATTGCGTACTCTATCAGTCCAGGAAATCCTAAGTATGCGACGATAAACCCACATTTTAAAGGCCTCAATATTTTTGCAATGCCGATCGAAGAGCGTCCATCCCTCCAGTCCTCCAGCAAAATGGGACTTATGTAGCATTTACCCAGGCGCAGTCTTAAACATAGATTCAGTTGTCTACACGTGAGAAGCTATTTAATTTTGTTAAATGCACCTCTGGCTTTTTCAATGCGGATCAGTATATCTTGTCCAATGTACCATCCACTGTTTAGGTAACATCCGAGTTATTCATAGTGATCAATTTTTTCTATCATTTCTTGGCCAACTGACAATTGTACATTCCCAATATTTTGCTTGCTGGCTATCATAAATTTGGTCTTTTTTAAATTTAGTGTTAAACCACTGGCATTACTAGCTTGGTTAATTCATGTTAGCAACCATTGCAGATCCTCAGAAGAACTGCTCAATAACACTGTATCATTAGCGTAGCGGATGTTATTTATTGGTACACCATTTACGTAAATGCCCCTTTCGTTTTCAGAAAGAGCCTCGGACAAAATAGACTCATAGTAGGTATTAAACAATAATGGGGAAAGCACGCAGCCCTGCCTGACTCCCCTCTGAATTTCTATTTCATCCGATACATGGTTCTCCACCTGAACAGAAGCTCGTTGACTCCAATATAGATTAGCGATCATTCTTACGTCACGCTGACCCAGCTCGATGTTTTGAAGGTTTTGTATCATTTTAGAATGTTGTACCCTATCAAAGGCCTTCTCATATTCTATAAAACACATGTATTCATATCCAAGCATCTCTGAACCAGAATCTGCATGTTAAAGAGAGCATCACTTGTCCCAAGACCACCCCTGAAACCAAACTGTGTGTCTGAGACAGTTTTATATATTCTGTTGTGAATGACCCTCAGAAATAGTTTTAGTACATGGCTCATAAGGCTTATACTACGATACTCTAAGCAGTGTTTGGTATTAGTTTTTTTTGGCAGCGTGATAAAAGTGGACTTAACTCCTTTTACCAAATTTGTCCAACTCACTGATGGCGTTGTCGACGGCTATCATAAATACTGCAGCTATCCTCGTTGCCATCAACTAAAAATTGCAAATCATTGGCTGACCAACATGTCCATATGATTTATTTCTCAAGAGGAGATTGATACAAAAATCACTTTTCTGTACGCTCCTATATGCGCCTAGACTTTTTCTTACATTTCCTTCATAATTTAATTTTAATAGAATATTATTGTCAGTGATGCAGCGAAATTATATTTGGTTATCGTGATCGTATGATCCTTGTGTCTGGATGACAGTTGATAGATCTCAAACCCGAATAATGCCAGCATGAAAGCAAAAACTTTCCCAAAGATATCGATTTGCTCGGCATCAAAAATTAATTTGAACGTGAACGATTTTTCCTTTCAAACATTTCCTCGTGGTCGAGCTCTATCACTTGCATTACGTCGACTTATTTGGCTGAAAAAAATCATTCTGCACAAGGTTAAGCTTGTCATTTTCTTATTAAACGATGTTACAATATATATTGAGATTCGAAGTTGATCTTATCCTTTATAACCCAATTTCCATCTGGTCTAACAGTTGAACCTTTTTTAAGAAATTTAGTGCATTCTTTGTTATTACTGGCATATACCCTGAAGCAATATTTCATAATTTCATTCCTGTTCTTGCTACTGATTTGAATTTACTTTCTCTGTAAAATAGTTCAATTTCTATTTTGTAAAAATATTAGAGCGATGCAGAATTGTATTAATTATAGTTCTTTTAACTTTGAATGGATTTTCGAATTTGGAAACTAATATGTAAATATGTTAAATTTTAGGTGACAGTTTTACTGTTGGTGATGGTATCATAACCGTAGCCCTTAGTCCAGCCTCAGATGGAGACAAAAGGAGACTCTTTTATCATGCCATGTCTGGTGTCGCCGAAAGTTACATTTACCTCAGTGATCTGAAAAGCAACCTTGACTCCCCCAGCTCAGATTTATTCCACGTAAGCTATTAAAATATAGAAACATAGTCAATCACAACTCTCTATTTTAAAATTAAGAAATGTTATAAAACGAGGGATTTATGCATAGCCAACAAGTCTGTAAGATTCGCAATTGTTTGTCAAATATGATCCATTGGCAACTTTACCCAGAAGATATCTGGCACAGAAAAAAAATGGTAATTATATTGTTTGGCAAAGTTGCCATGAGATTCATATATTCGATCTTAAAAAGATAATTTGATATTATCTGACGGAAATGATTAATAAAGCGAACGTAGGTAATACTTTTTCTGGCTGCTTTTAGATATATTGTATTTGTATTTATAAACGTGGGCCCCTCCACTGCGACCCCTGGTCTATTGTGGCTCACATCTGTGGTCTCCACTAGGCCAGAGGCTCGATCCATTTTATGAAATCGAATAGCTTTTCGGGGTGGTTAGTTTTCAAAAGTGCAAGTGTAATTTGAGAATTTCCAAACACTGTTTGTCTGGTTCTTTCCATTGCTGGACAGTGGCATAAAACATGCTCCATTATTTCTTCGTCCTCAAAGCACAAGCGGCATTCCGTTTGTTCGGAAAGCCCTGTCTGGCTCATGTAGCTTCTTAGCCGACAATGGCCAATGTACATGACAACTACAGCCTGTACCTGCTGTCGGCCAAGCTGAAGAAGTTATTTAGTTCTCACTCGTGATGGCAGATTCACTGTCATCTTTGAATGAGTTGGACCCGGTAAATCTCCCCAATTAATGTTGTATCCATCCAGAGAGGGCTTCTATAGCTGTATTGTAAGCTATTCTCAGAACTGGTCCTGGTCCTATGGATGCCGTTGCGGCCGCCTGTTTTGCAAGAGCATCAGCTCTTCCGTTGCTTTCATATCCTGTATGATCAGGTATCCAGATCAGTGTAAGTTTATTTTCTCTACCTAGTTTGGTGAGTAGTTCCTGACAGTTCCATAATGCCTTGGATGAACAACGACTAGATTCAAGAGGTTTTAAAGCCGGTTGACTGCCTGAGAATATTTTGATTGACTTGCCTTTCCAGTTTCTATCGATGAGCCACTGTGCAGTCATACCAATTACTTTAACTTCAGCCTGAAAAATGGTTGCATGTTTGACTAGGGAACACTAAAGCTCAACCTTACGATTTGTATTCCATGCAGCGGCGCCTGTAGCATTATTGGTCTTGGAGCCGTCAGTGAACCAACTATTCTCTGTTGTTCTCAGATGTTCCGAGTCTTTTGCCCAATCGTTCCTCTCTGGTAAGAGAACGTCATAGGCATGGTAATAATGAGTTTTGGTAGGCATAACATCTGATGGTAGACCCAACACACTGTCCATGATGACCGTCTGCGGATTGTGTCAATATATACGTAGCCCATAATTTGGCCTCCCTCTTTAATACTATTTGGAGAGGTGGCAAATTTAGAAGACACTCAAGCGCTGCTATTTGTTTAAATATAGAATACTCTCTAGCTGACTTCATTTCTCGGGGTTTGTATTTTCTTCGGAATAACGTTCCTAAGTAGAAATAGATAATAATAAAACGTAAGCCAAGCTAATTTTCCTTAAATATTTTTATTGAAACAATCGCCTGACAACATGTGCTTTGGTTACGAAACGTAGTAAAACCAGAATTACAATGATAAAGCTGTTTTCTTCTTGTAGTTTGAACTGAGTATCAAGATCAATTTTATCTAAAAATATTATTAAAGTCAATAAATATATTTTCTACTTGCAGACTTATAAAAGGAAGCGTGACCAGCAATCTGCCATAGAAGCATTTGACAAAGAAGGAAATTTATACTTTTCGTTGCTTATTGATGTGGAAATTGCAAAATGGAATTCCAGCATCACATATAAACAGAAGAACTTTGAAATTATTGGAGACGATGAGGAAACTATGCAATTTCCCAGTGGACTCAAAGTAAGGCATAGGCTAATTAGATTGTTAATAATTCTTTTGCATATATATGAAAGCTACCATATGTCTACCAGCATTTTGATCCCTCAAAGTATAAGCATACTTTATTGCTTAAAGCAATTTGGGATATGATGCAGATAACTGAGATTTCACGGATTTTGAAGTAAAAAAAAATTAATCTGTCTGGGAATTCACTAAAAAAAAAAATTAAAAACTGAAATATCCCTCTCAGGAAAAATTCCCTTATAGTTCCCGTAAGTAGTCAAGACGCTTTTGAAATTATCAGCAAAATCACATTGGTTTACATAAATAAATCTATTAGTGAATATTTACTCTAACCGAAAAATGAAATATACTGAGTAGAGCAATACAGTATATTTTTGAGAAATATTAATAGTATTTCATATATTATATATTAAGACAGAAAAAATAATTAAAATTTACACCAAACCAACAACGGAATACAAAATGCTCCTTGACAAGAAATAAAATCAAACTAAACTGAAAAAAGATGTCCTTGACTCTTTTTACTTGAAATTATGAAAAGTAAGATTACAAATTACGGGTACAGGGGAAAAACGATCTAACCGCCATTTCCCATAGGAAACTTTTTTATTATTGGTTTCACAGAAAATTTTATTCTTGACAAAAAGTCGGTGCTTGGAAAAAAACTAATTTTGACAATGCTAAAAAACCTAAACAAATACAAAAATGATGGTTAAAAAAACAAAAACTTTGGAATATCGGAAAACCTTTTACAGAAAAAATAAAGCTCCTATTAAGATAAAAATAAAAGTCAAATACCATTTTTTCCAAAAGTGCACCGTTGCGGAGAAAATCCATCTCAATTATTGAAAAAAAAACACTTTTGAAAAAAATGATATTTGACTTTTATTTTTATCTTAATAGGAGTTTAATTTTTTCTGTAGAAGGTTTTCCGATATTCAAATTTTTTTGTTTTTTAACCATTATTTTTTTATTTTTTAAATACCCTGTAAGCTATGCAGGGTATCCTTAATTTAACATTGTCAGAATTAGTTTTTTTCCAAGCATCAACTTTTATCAAGAATAAAATTTTCTGTGATATCAATAATAAAAAAGTTTCCTATGGGAAATGGCGCTTAGATCGTTTTTCCCCTGTACCCTCCAAATGTATTCTTGCACAAACTTCCACAAAATCTGTTGTAAAATGTAAAATATATCTTAAAATACTTTTGGGATGTAAATCACAAATATTTTTCTAATATGCATTTAGAGAGCCAGAAAAAATATCACTTAAGACTCGAAACAACTAAATGCACACATTTTATATAATAATAATTTTTAGCAAGAATATGACGCAAATTATTCTTGGATAAGATATACCAAAGGATGAAAAACTAATCACAAAATATTTTTTGCAAAAGACATTCGTATTAAAAAAAATATTATGTGCCTTACCTTTATAAGTAGACAACTGAAGTGAAACTTCTGAAAGAGAGATAAGGAATTGAGTTTTAATTTTTTTTCTGTGCCATTTTATTTCTCTGTTGCCCCCGGTTTCGACACTTTAATTTTTTTTTCTTTTTTATGAAATTTTTATTCGCTGAAAACCGCGTTTCTCTAACTTTTTTTTTATTATTTTTTTACTTCGTTTTATAATACTCTTATCAACTTTCCGAACAATTTTTATTTTTTTTCTTATTTTTCTTTTCTTATTTAATTTTATAATTCTTTCATTAACTTTAACTTTAAGCCATCGCTTTTCAGATTTGCGATACGATTGCAGAGATATCGGCAAAAAACGGTTTTTTCCCAAAACGTCCTCTCAATTTAGAACCCCGGTCCCCCCCCATATGGACAAAGGTAGCCCCCTATGAGGCGCACCTACCATAAAAATTTCGACCCCGTAGCTCTTCCTGTTCTCTCGAAATTAATTATTATAGTTTTTCTCCCCCCTCTCCTGGCCGAACGGGGGAGGCGGAGTACGGGATCCTCATTTTACCCCGGCTGTCCTGAAAATATCAACCCTCTAGCTATACTGGAACATGCTTAATTAAAGGGGCGTTTCACTTTGATAAGCATTTTTTCTGACTTTGCACTTGCTAATGAAGTTTCACTTCAAAAACAAAAAAATATTTTATAATACCTCTAAGGTTAGTATCTTCTAACGCCTTGAGTGTCCAGACGAGAAGGGCTGTCAATTCCCCCAAAAAAATATCTGTCAAGTGGCGCTCCAAACGGATTCATCTTTCGAGCGACTCGGAACACCGGAAGTAAGGTGGCGAGAAGTAAGGTAGCGAGAGTATCGACAACACAAATCGACCAGTAAAAAGGAAAAATCGCACTACTGGATTCTGTAACATTTACAACGTTAGAAAATATAACAAATTCGCGCCAAACTTTCATAGAAGGATGATCTATTGGAGTTAGAGAGCCCAGGATCAGGTTATCTATGTCGCGCAACAGATTTGGGTTATTTTGGGTTAGCTTGAGTTGGTTTAGGTTAATCTAATCTAAAAAAGCTCATTAAATCTAGCAGGCAACAATCCATAGAAGAATCGATAATGCGGCTCAAGGGGTGAAGTAGTTGGGCCAGTATATGCCCATGAAGCCCATGAAGTATGGATGTGTGCTAATCTCTGCAATTTCACATATGCAATAAAAAAAGCAAAATATATCACGGAGCGGAACCTCGGATTGAAAATTATAAATAATCTTACAAAGAACCTAGCAGGAAAGCATTATGAAGCATTTATTTTATCAACTATTTAAATTCTGCGCCATTACGAAGTGGCTTGCTAAGAAACAAGATCTACGCATGTAGAGAAAATCGATTAGGTGTTCCAAATTAATGATCTCAAGCCTAACAAAAAGATGAAAAGAGAAAACTTAAATTAGAAGATTGGCGAGGATCGCACATTAGCTCTTCAGGCATATGAGCAGCTTTAACAGTTCTTATTTGTCCGTGCTTCTTCTTCCTAATTGGAGCATTGGTGGGTCAGCTCCATGCCATGTTATAATCTTTTACTAATTTTTCATAATTTACCTTTGCCTTCGTCTCATCCTTTTGCTTTCTCGTTATACAGTTTCTTTGTGTACTATGGGAATTTATTAAGAAGTGTAGGGGTTTTTCATCTATCCAGAAAAACCGATGCATTTTTAAGTAACTCCGTAGTAGAAAAAGTAACTGTAACGAGAAAGCAAAAGGAGGGGACAAAGGTAAAGGTAAATTATGAAAAATTAGTAAAATATTATAATAAAAACCTGGGACTTGTGGATAATTGGTAAAAATATTGATACAAAAGGACAAAGGTAGCCCCCATGAGGCGCACCTACCATAAAAAAAATTCGACCCAGCAGCCCTTCCTGTTCTCCCGAAATTAATTACTTTAGTTTTTTCTTCTCACTCCTCTCCGTGCCGAAAGAAGTGGGGGCGGGGGCAAAGGTACGGGGTCCAGTGTTCGTCCAGGATTCTCATTTTACCCCGGCTACATGTCCTGAAAATTTCAACCCTCTAGCTATACTGTAACATGCTTAATTAAAGGGACATTTCACATAACCATAACATACCTCAAAATATTCTTTGACGAGCTACAAATTGTTTCTTAAATCATTATATTTGTGACTAATAGTCGAGATGAGTGATAACCTAAAAGGAACAACAATTTAACCATAAAAATGCACTTTTACTTTCTCTAGCTATTATTATTATTTGTCATAAAAAAAAAATTTAAATCTATTTTTCCTTTCCCCTCCGTCTTCTTCTCTAGCACTACTGATTCAACAAATAATATTTTCAATCTGTTCGCGATCGTATCTTTCTCTGCCTTTAACACTGAAAATATTAGTGTGTTCCTGGATTGTATAGTAAATTATATTATTACCATTATTATACCTCTCCATAATTTTGTTTATTTTCTTGTTTTTGCTTAAACTTGTTCTTTCGGCTTTTGTCTTTTTTTCCCCTAGGCCTGTCCGACCTACGTCGCCATATAGCACTGCAGCCTGTACAGGCTTATTGTGCTGAGCCTATGTCGTTTTAAAGCCACTCCAGTATTTTTGTGTCCTGTACGAGGCCGTACAGGTCTTTTACTGGGTGTTTGATTAGTATCTCTGGGTCTATATTTGGTTGCCCAAAGATGCTGAGTCTCCTGCGGTACAGTGCTACGCAGTTGATCAGGATGTGTCTGGTTGATTCCGGTTCCTTATTGCATAGTCTGCAGTTAAGGTCTCCGTTATACAGACCCATCCTGTTCAGGTGTACCTTTAAGGGTGCATGACCGGTCAAAAGACCGGTTATGATTCGTAACCGGTCTCTGCTCATACGTAGCAGTTTTCCGGTCCTTTTTTGACATGGTAGGCCAATAAATTATTTTCCATGGTTTTGCCTGGGGATTTCTGCCCAGTGACGTCGATGTTCTTCTCGAACCCAGTCTTTGATGTGGCTCCGGGTCATACTTTTTGGTATTCCCAGGGCCGGTTCTGGGCCGATTAGTTTTGTTTCTGATCCTCTCCTGGCGAGTTCATCAGCTTTCTCATTGCCTTCGATCCCTCTGTGTCCTGGCACCCAGATTACTCTTACCATATTCCAGATTACTCTTACCATATTCCGGTCTGCCAGGGTTTGTAGTTCTTCAAGGCATTCCCACACCAGTCTTGATAACACTTCTTGGCTCAGTAGAGCTCTTAGTGCCGCTTGACTGTCCGACAATATTAGGATCCGTCGATTGTTTGTGGCCCTCCTATTATTCTCTATGGCGCACTGAAGTATGGCGTATACCTCTGCTTGGAAAAGAGAAGCATACATACCCAGTGCATAGTATTTACTCTGACCTTGACTAGCAGAATAGACACCTGATCCAGTACCAGTTGCAGTTTTTGACACGTCTGTGAACCAGGTTTGGTCCTGCCTTCTGATAGCTGTTAGTCCATTTTCCCATTCGGTTCTACTTGGAAAGTTCACCTCGAATGATCTATTGAGACAGTATCGCTTTTGCATGTGGCCCGTTTTCATGTTTAAAACATCTCCCCCCACAAGATCAGCGATTGCCATGTGTCCCGTCCTTCTAGTAACGGTGATTGTTTGCTGCAGTCTATGTGCCCCCAACCTGTCCTCCCCCTTTATCACAAAGTGTAGAGGTGGGAGGTCCAGGAGGGTCTCCATGGCCGCAGTTGGGGTGGTCCGCATTGCCCCCCATCATTCCTAGACAGGCAAGTCTTTGTACCTTGCCCAGTTGTGAAATCGCACCTCTCTGTTGTGTCTTGGGCCACCACACCAGAGAGGCATATGTTAGGATAGGTTTTACCACCATTTTATATGTCCAATACATCATGTCTGGTCTTAATCCCCATTGTTTCTCGTGTAAGCGTCTGGTAATTGATGTCAGACCTGTCCATTGTCGAAAGTTTCTTAGCCATGATATTCGACGTCTTTCTTGCGATCTTTTTACATCGAATTTACCCTGCATTATAAGTTGAAGCAGCTTGTACTTCGTGTTGTTCCGCATGATATGCCCAAAGTATGTCAGTTTTTGTTGCTTCACTATTTTCAGCAGTTCTCTGTCTTTTCGCATGCGCAGCAATATAGCCTCGTTGGTCACATGATGAGTCCATGAAATTCTCGGCATACGGCGATAGCACCACATCTCGAAAGCTTCAATCCGCTTACAAGTAGCTTCGGACATCGTCCATGCCTCTACGCCATACAGAAGCACCGAAAACACACAGTATCTCAAGATTCGTGTCCGAAGATGAAGACTCAGGTTCAAGCTACAGAGAACCTTTTTCATCGGTTGAATGATGATCGTGCTTTTTCAATCCTTACTTTGATTTCGTAAGAATGGTCCCATTTCTCATTCAGACTTGCTCCTAAGTATGCTATTGTTGGCACTCTTTGTAGTAGGGATCCATTCACGAAGAATTGGGCATTGATGTCGTTTTTACGGACTATCATAATTTTAGTTTTTGATATATTCAACCGCATGTTAAATTCTTGACATATGTCGACCACTCTATCGATCAGTCTCTGAAGTCCTTCAGCGCTGTCAGCAATCAATACGATGTCATCCGCATATCTCAAATTGTTGACATTTTCTCCATTTATCAAGATACCATCCTGTTCACCTTCCAGTGCTTATCTGAAAAGTCTTTCTGAATATACATTAAACAATTAAGGAGACAGTACGCAGCCCTGCCTGACAACCTGGTTCACGGAAAATTCAGTCGACGACCCATCATCCACTCGAACACACGCTGTTTGCTGCCAATACAATTTAGCTATAATACGAATATCTCTATCATCAAGTCCTGACTGATTTAGAACTTGGATTAGCTTATCATGGTTAACTCTATCGAACGCTTTCTCAAAATCAACGAAACAAGTGAAGACATCGCAATTTACGTCTCTGGCCCTTTGAATTAAAATATTTAAATTAAACAGTGCCTCTCGAGTACCTACGTCATCTCTAAATACGAACTGCGTGTCGCTTAATACCTGCCTCCAGCTTCCGATATATGCGTTCGTGAATAATCTTAAGGAAATCCTTCAAGAAATTACTTATTAGGCCAATAGTCCTGTAATCTTCGCATTTTTTGGCGGTAGGCTTTTTAGGAATTGGTATAAATGCCGACAGTAGCCAGTCCTTAGGAATATTTGCGGTTTCATAAATTTGGTTAAATAGATTCGTGATAATGTCCAGATGCACTTCATCAATAAGTTTAAGCAAGTCTCCAAGAACTTCATCTGGACCTGGTGCTCTGTTGTTCTTCAGTCTTCTTATTTCTTTAAGAACTTCCCAACGGCTAATGGGAGGTCTTGCTGTTACTGGAATTTCCGTGATAACTGACGTTCCATTTTTATCGTCGTAAAGAGTATGAATGTATCATCTATTTATTATATCATTTACGTCCAACAGTGCTTGTCCATTTACATCGGCGACAATGCCAATTTGTCTGGAAGTGCGCATTTCAGCGGCTTCTTTTAATTTTTTGTTCATATTAAGTATGTCATGTTTTTTATCTAGTTCTTCTATTTCGTTACACTACTGTTCCAACCAGGTCTTTTTGGCTTCTTTGATTTTCCTTTTGATGTTCTGATGAATCCGTTCATATTGGGTCTTATCTTTGTTTTTCACTTTTTTGCGCTGGTCCATAAGATCCAGAATCTCATCTATCATCCACTTGTTACTTTTCCTTCTTTGCTTAGAAGAAATATTTTCGTCCGCTACTGATGTCATAATATTTGCAATGGATTTAACTTATTGTTCTACATTAGAATCGATGTCTCCTCGAACTTCAGCCTTTTTTACATTTATCTGCTCTTTCACTCGTAGTACGACGTTTTGATCTTTCAACTTTTATGTATCATATCTTATATCTACTAAATTACATTTCATCATATTTCTAGGTTGGACCATACCAGAATGGTGAAGCGCTGTGGGCCTTTGCAACCGCCTTCCAGCGAATGGCATCCGGTTCACTGACCACCGATGAAGTCAACTTCAGAATACTTTTTACTGCATTGTAAATAGTCTAAATACATATTTTTATATATTTTAATATATAAATTAATGATTGTGTATAGTCTATTATTTTACTCAAGTGACATAAGGGGCTTTCAATAAAATGAAAAACATAATTTTACTATTCGTCAAATTGGTACCTTTTACTCCAAATTGTTCTGGACATTATAAAACCTCTTCGCACCTGATCCCAGGATGTAAATACTGGTACAAGTATCAATTAATTATATTATTCTTGAGCAAATTAAAAAGAAACCTCAAGCCAGGAACTATGGTAATAATAATAATATTAAAAATGCTGCAACTGTACCTATTTCAAAAACCAGAATTTTTACAAGATCAGATGTAATTGGTGATCGAAGTAGCCCTTTCCTAGAAGTAAGCTTATACTTATGCGCCTATCAAAATCGTCACAAAAAACTTAGGAAAACTTAGTAAAATACGTATACCAAAACTGTCCAGAGCGTCAGGTCAGAAAATGGATTGCGAAACGTCAAAATTTGCCATGCTCATATGGAAAAAAACAACCAGCTATGGAACAACTTTTGAGATACTTGAAATTCAAAACCTCAACTTTTACAACTGCCATACTGAGTGGAAAACGAAATGAAAAACACAACCAAAAAAATAATAAATAAAAGAAAGCCTACGAAGACAATTTACCTACTACTGATTAGTAATTATGAAGCTTGACATTTTGAACTCTAACACTACAAGATGTCGATGAATCTGAAAACCATGACCAAGAAATCTCGAATGAGTAGCATGAAACCCACGATTTCCAACGGAACAAGTTCTCCGACCAAAGTAGAAAGGTGTACAGAAACAGAGGAACTGCTCGAAATGTTTTGACGCCATGGCCAGACCACGCATAAGCTGCACTATCACTCGTTGTGATTACATTACAACAAAGCTAGAAAATAGAGCTAAGGGATACTGCTCAGAACTACACACGCTTTTCCGAATAAAATACCCCAATCTAGCTGAGATTGCTAAAGAAGACAGATTGATAGGCCAGAAGCGTTTAATACCAACGACCAACGACCCATGAAATACAGAAAATCTAAGAAGAAGTCGTACAGGATATAAGAAGAGAAATGTTCACCCTCATCATGAACATGACTACGTGGATGAACAACAATTAAATATAACCGAGATCAAATAGGAACCAAAAAGAGAAATGAAAGCAAATTTAGCAATCTGGAGACATAGCAATCCTACTATGAAAGACACAAAAATAGTATAAGGAGATAAAAGGGCATCACATCACAGGCGTGATGAACAGGGAAATTATTGTGAGATATGCATACATCAAAAGCACAGTGGAAGATACTCACACAGTAATATATGCAGCATCCTCAGCAGTGTAAGCAGAAAACTTTGGATCACAAAAGCAAAACACAGCTAATACACCAGCATTGCACTTTTGGAAAATTGAAAATAATATAATAAAGCTAAGAGCAGACATATATAAATGGAAACAAATCAAAGAAACAAGTAGGACACTTCGAAAATGTAACAAAAAATAAAGGTCAAACAAGTACAGCAACTTCGGACACACTAAAAAAAATAACAGTATGTTACGCATGCCATCGCATGCATAATAGCAACAGAAGGACCCACCAAGTAGAGAAGAAATTGCCGAATTTTGGGAAGTAATATTGTCACGATTTGTATTTTTTACTTTTGACGCCACGCCTTACTTAGCGTGCAGGAGAGTAGCCCAGATTTGGGAACCCACTACGTCAAATTGAGAAGAGATTATAAAGGAGACACGTTGATAAACACAATAACAAGTTTATTTACAAACAAACTTAACAACGGTTAGACTGTATATTAATAAAGGCGTGTTTAAGTTTATAAATGAATTTAAAGTTTACACTATACCCTATTAATATTAAACGCATGTCTTCTCGAGAGAGGCTAAGTTCAAAGTTTTTCCAGGCCCTTGGTCACTGCTTTATTAATAAAGTTTATGTGAGCTGGGTTGTCTTTTATTTATGTATTCGTTTTGATATTTATATGGTAAGTCTTTTAGCGTAAGTTTGTTACAGATTTCTAAGGCACTTGCACTAATTTTAAAAATTCCCAAAAAATCCTTATACTGGAAATTTTGATACTTCACTCGTAGATTCGACTACTTTTTAGAATCCCCCGGGTGCCGTATACCTGTGCATTCGTCCATCCAGGTTAGGTAAGGGCCAGATCACCATGGACCTATGTCCAGGTGTTCACAGATATTGAGGTTGTGAGATAGAAGAACTAGAAGTGGACACACCTGTGTGCTGCCCCACCCAATTAAGCGGTATGGAAAGAAACCCGAAAGCCTTATAAATTTGGCGTTTGCCCATGCAGTCGTAAGTTCTCGTGTGGTTTGACTCGCTCTTTGATTGTAGAGACTACAGTGCGTTCTTCTACTGCTAGTTATACATGTAACAAAAGAAACATTGTTTTACAAGTTATATTAACAATGTTATAAACCAATCCTATATTTTCTTATTTGAGACGTTTAGTTGTCTTATTAACAAAATCATAATTTGTTAAACCCGGCTGTTTACTAGAAATGTGCTATTTCCCAAACATATTTGCTTTTATGGCAAACAACATTTTACTTCTTAGTATTCATTGTGTTAATAAAGCAACTACGTGACAAACGTCTTATTTAAATACGGTCCTGTCTTTAACTTATTACTAATTATATAGGATATGCTTCTCTAGACAAAAACTCTCCCGATTTGATTTCTTTAAGCTCTGATCTAGTATACCCTATACCTAAATGCAAGCCTAGCCGTTTTGAGAGACTTGATTTTCTTGCTTCTTCGTGTGTTGGCATTAGATGACCTAAACAATAAAATAAAATTGCTGTGAATATATGTGTGCTTCCTGATTTTGTAGATGTAACGAAGAAAGTTCTGAAGAATTGAATCGTAGTGGTAATTATTGATTGTTGAATTGTATAGTGCGTTGAATCGAAGGCAGCGGTTGCGAAACTCTAGATTTATTAGATTATGACATAGCCTCACATTCAGCTTTGTGCGAAATTCAGATTCCTTGAGTCCGGTGTGGTTTTGTTGTCTTACTCTGAGCCCCCTGCCCAATATGCTGAACCCCACCAAATATGGATTTAATATCAAAGGAAATAATAAGACGATACTTAAACTATACCATGACCTAAAGCTAATGGAAACCATGAAGTAACAGCTTGATCAAATGTTACAGATTGTTGAAGATTTTTCAAAAATAATTCAGAGCGATATACTTTCACCAACTCTATTCCTCATCTATATTAATGACCTGCTGTCACGAATAGTGTAGGTGGTTGTCGCGTTTTTAAAAAGAATAACTTCTCAGAGAGGAGCCGCGTCGCGATTAGTACAATGACGGGGTCTTAACGCTTCCCTTAATCTACCACTGTATGTTCTATTCGTGAGGACACGCCTTGCTTAGCGTGCCGGGGGTAACTGAGGTAGACCGGAGCCGAGTTACGTTGGGTAAGAAGAGATGATAAAGTAAGCACGTTTAGTTTATAACAATAACAATGTATTAACGATAAAACTTTAACAATGACTATTCGTCAAAAAAAAAGAGATTCTATTATACCCGATTACTAAGGTGTGCATGTTTTCTCGAACTGAGGTATGGTTTATAGGTCTTTGTTTACTGTCTTATAAATAGAGTTTTTCTTAAGAGTTGGGTTTTATTTAAGAGCACTAAAATATTTCACTAAACTTTTTAACTGACTTTTTAGACACTTGTCTTTCTCAGAACTCTGACTAACTTCTTGATTTGACTTTACTACGGTGATTGTGAAACCCCTAGTTCTAGCAGTCGTCAAATGACTAACCGGTACCAGGTTTGGTAAGGAATAAAGGAGTAGAACCTAAAGCAGCTGTATAGCTCTCTTTAGGAGCGGATAGAACCCGGAGGCAGCTGTATAGCTAACCTGGGAGCTGGTTGTGGTGAGAACAAAGTCTGAAGAACTGAAGGTTCGGTAGCGTATTTATATTAAAAAAGTGATGATCGTTGCATGCTTAAGGCTGAAAATCGCTCCCGTTGATTGCTCGCGTTGTTTATAGTTTACCTTTTATGTTTATACAACAATCTCCAAGTTCAAATTTAGGACAGGGTGATATTTCTTTAGTAGCTTATGCAATTTAGTAGATTACAATATTGTTTACAGTCTTGCAGATGACAGTACCCTTGTCTCCCAATTTAGATCAGAAAAACCTTTACCAGCGACTGAGACTTATCAGCAGCGCAGACATGAGCAGATTACAGCAATTAATTAAGATTTGGAGAAAGTTCGAACCTGGGACGATAGGAATTTGGTCCAGTTCAATGCAGCAAACACCCAACGAGCCACTACGGCGAGCCCTGGTATCATTATGGCAGGATCGACCATTCCCTTCAGCCTCGTCAATCGAACTACTGGGTGTTTCGGTCGACAATAATATATCCTGGCATGACTACGATGTTAACATCACAACAAAAAACTGTATACACTGTAGCAGCTGCTTCTGCTCTACAAAGCGCAAATAAGATCGAATATTGCTCACACACCTAGGGTGCCGCACCTAAGCACACTCTAAAGTTGCTGGATTCCACTCAGAAGAGAGCCGTGGGTCTCGTCGGCGACCTGGAGTTGACCCGGAATCTGGATAGTCTGGAACACAGCAGACATGTGGCCGAGATATCCCTGTTTTACAGATATTTCCACGGCAGATGTTCCCAGGATTTGGCCCACATCATTCCGCAACCTATTAATATTGTTTGTTGATTAAAAATACTTGTCTAAAGTCTAATTATTGTGTTGTAGGTTTTAGATTTCTTAGAAATCTGAGACTTGCCTAAAGTTGAAAATTAATCATATAATCGAAAGTATATAGAAATTAATTTGTTTCACGGATTACTCATTCCATTTTTTTGACAGTTTACTACCTTACTAAAACAGAGTTTTATCCACAATACCGAAACTGAATTTTTGCACTCGACGCGCGTTTCGCTAACCATGTTAGCATCATCAGGATATGATTAACACTTTTAAGTTTTAATCATCTCCTGATGGTTAGCGAAACGCGCGTCGAGTGCAAAAATTCTGTTTCGGTATGGTGGATAAAACTCTGTTTTAGTGTATGTTGCCGAAGGTTCCAAACCACAACGTAGTTTACTACCTTCATTACAATCAGTTATGGGTAATTTTTCTCGGTTGTCATATTCCACGTGTAACGATATTGTTAATTAGATTATTTTTTCGTGACAAAAAATATACACGAACTTTAACTATTAGTCCGGTTATCACTTTTTCGCCTCGAGGTTCATCAGCTATTGTTTAATATAACAGCAATCAAAAGCGTGTTGGTAAGTTTGAGTTATTATTACTTTAGAACATAACATTTATTTTGACATAAAGAATATGGTAGCTACTTGTATATGGAGAGAGGGTATGTATAATAAACATTACTTTTTACCAAGAGTTTGCCAGAAGAAAAAATCTGCTTAATTAATATTGGCACATAAATTTAATTAATCACCAGGTTAGTAGGCTATATTTATAAAATATTCTTTTTGAAAAAAAATTGCATTTATTCGATATTTTATTTTATTAAAGAAATTAGAACGCAATTCAAATCCACTCACTTCGTAGAGGAGAGACAAAAAAAGCAAGATCTTTCACCTAACTAAAACAGCATTAAATCCCGTTATGGAGTGAGTTACAGGCATTAACTGTAACTAATTAGTGTGCCACTTTGTAATGAATAACTAGCTCAGTCGCCAATTTGTTAAGATAGAGCAAAAGTTAATTTATTTAGTTTATTTGAGGGTGTGAGTTAAGTTATTTCCTCTGTCGGTTAAATTTATAAAGGCGCCACTTGCGGTAAATCAAAGAAATCAACTTAAAAACAAATTATATATTAACTATATGATTAAATTACTGTTATTATAGTTATGGTACCATGTGCACTGCAGTTATCAATATAATTGAGATTAATATAATTAAAATTAGGTTACAAATGCAATCAAATACAATTGATTGCTGAAAATTTTATTTACAAATATTACTTGAAATACGGTTTATAAATAAGCTTGTTATATGATGAAAATGAAATTAACTTTATTATTAAAGATTAACAAATTTAATTGGTCTTCACAATTTATTTGAATTTACCACTTCGGCTTCGTACCTATTTTGTCCAACTATCCGATAACCATGCAACCGTATTGGGACCTTTACTAGAAACCTGCTTCTGCCTATTCCCAAGTTTAGCTTAGGTTATCTTAGCGTATGGTTCTCCCTCTACAGGTCTGGCACAACGACGTGGACAATAGAGGTTTCCTTCATCCAGCGGTATTTACATGTAAAAAAAAATAAACGCCTTAGACCAGTGTATACTGGTAATAAAAAATCATACAAAAAAGTATCCTGTGAACCTTAGTTTGACATAGGAGGTTGAAAATTTGAAAATTTACTGGTTACAGTAGATATAATCAGAACTTAAACTATAATTTAAAGTTCAGCAAAAATTGTAAATAACTATGATTAAATAACACCATAAATAATTACTGTTACTCAAGATACTTCCTTTCTTTACTTTGAGATATGAAATTCAAAGCAAATGATGATTGAAATTAGAAATTTAAAAGATAATTATGGAACTTGTCCAAACAGTGGCTCTCGGCAACTTCAAATAGAAAATAACTAGATCTTTATAAAAAAAAAATAGAAAAAACGAGGTACAACCTCTCTTTAAACAAGTCTTATGACTCCAGATAAGTAATTTCTTTACTTAATCCTTAAATATGGCCCTTGGCACATAAACAATAATTTGACGTAAATTACGTCTCAATTAATTAAAGATAGAGATAAGATAATTACTATCTCGCTTTGAGATAGGAACTTAGGTAAACGATAAAGAAACATAAACCAGGTAAATTTACACACATGTTCTTAAACCTCTTTCATACGCAAATTAATGCCGGTACATCATTGATCAAACGTGACACGATAAGTGATAATAATTATAGTTTGATGTTACAAACAAACTGAAAGATTTATGAAATAAGCCTGAAAAGCAAAAAATTACTATAACTAACAATACTATTAGGAAAAACCCAGAGAAATTCTACTACAAATTCAATTAACAACCTTTGCAGGAAAAGATAAAATCCGCTCTGAGAATTACCCAAACAATACTGTTCAATATAAATGAAAATACGTAAAATGATATATGTGACCGTTAAACGATGAAATAATTTCGTTCTCTTTAAACTTGGATTAAACCATTATCAAATTACACGAGTTTGACCAATAAGATACGCAATTATTCACCAAAGAAAATCGGTATTCAAACCTAAAGGTCAACATAAAAAATTAAGATCGTTAAAATCGTCAATCACTCGAAAGTGTAATATAAAAATGCTAAATTCTCGCTTTAGCCAAATATAAATCAGAATTGAAGACAATTATTACTAATGTATTTAAAACATAAAAAGATTATTGAAAAATATGCGGGATGAATAAAATATTTTGAGATCAGAAACTAATATCACCTACCGCGTCAACGTCTGCACACAAGATGCCTGTCCTTCCTTTCAACATTTTGTATGTTCTACCTATTTTAATCTTCAATGTTCGGATTGGGCAATTTAAAACACGTGACAACCGTTGTAGGAAACCCGGCGTCAAACTAGCGAACATTCAACATACGCTAAATGTAGCAATCTATTAAAATTACAGGCATTGAACAACACTCTACGTTCTTCAATTACCTACCAACTATACTAGATAAGCCCGTTTCCGAACAGATGACATTCCCACAATCAAGGCATCTGCACCGACACGAATCTATAAATTATAGATACAAATCTGCGTACCTGTTCTCCTTAAAATTAATTGTGCGAAATATAGCCATTCACAGATAGATGTCACTGCCAATCATTATACCGAACATTGAAAACCATTGATAAATAGGTAGAATTAATGGAGCGGAATAGACTGATATTTGATAACATATATTCCGTTACAAATCAAACAATCAACCAAAGATAAGGCAAAGGTAAGGCCTGAAATATAATAAAACTGGGTCGGCTGGAAAATCCCACTAAAGGTAATCAACTCAAACTTCCATCCGA
>MU191792.1:19306-33276 GCA_016904865.1 Pissodes strobi
TTTGCCAGAATCACTCGAAATCTGCGACCGCGCGCGAAAATACACAGTCGAATACCTTAACGACGTGCCCATTACGCGATTGATTCTCTACTGCCGGTGCCCGTTGTACAGCATGAGCTTATATTCGCTCGTGTCGAAGACGACACTCTGTCGTCATCGGCACTGCTATAGGGAACCGCATGACGACACAATGTCGTCATGGGCATCGAACTATAGAGCTTAAACGTGGCCTGTGCCATGGTGTAAGCGGCGAGACAAACATTTACAGTTGATAGAGAGTCATAGCTTTCCTCTATAAGTCGATAATTTACGACAAGGACATTTTCATTGATGGGGAGAACGCCGTTTACTTCTAAATTCGGGTTTGTTAACATTGAGAAAAATTCCTGAGGCTGGTTAACTATTTTCGTTTTTGGCTGGTTTTCCTGTTGACCAAGTTTACCCCAAAAGCTATTTAGCATAAGTTTTGAACTTAACCAAATTGTAGTTTAATTCCTTCCCTATTTAAAAAATTTCCAATGTATTGATGTTTCTGTTCTTGGTTATTACAATCACCCGGCCATGCAGGAGCCTCCTGCTTAATCTTAATAAACTTGTTCATCATTTCGACAAACAACCCACCTGTTTTTGAGGCCGTATCATACTGTTCCACCTTATAACGTCAAATTTCAAAATTTGGTATCCGCTCTCAAATGCTTCCACCACTTCATCCATGACCCATGTGCCAGTTAACGTTCGAGCTTCGTCAGAGTGATTACAGTCTTCATGCGACATGTCTTGTCCACTAGTTCGACACAAAACAAACATTAGCTTATTGTTGATCTTTTGCGGATGGATTTAAGGGTAAAGACCTGTAGGAGGTAAAATCTTACATTTTATTAACCCGTCTGTTTCATTCAAGTCTAAAGTTTTACACTCCTCCAACGAAAACCTGTGGATGGAGAACAGGGAACTTTCCATACTTGCAGACGTAGGGGTAGAGGGAACAAACATCCAAGTATTTAATTTTCTCACCTTGTACGGCTTTGTAGTAAGTTTTACAGTTTCCTGTCCGACCACCATAAAAGGCGTCTCGAGGATCTAAAGAAAGCAGAGGATGGTGGTCTGTAAATGCTTTAATATCGGGATTTTCCTTCATTTCAGCGCGAAATACACATTCCCATTTCTCTATAACTTCAAAACCAAATGACCCTAGCCTCTCTGATTTTGGTAGAGTAGACTTGTACGTAAAATTTAACGTTTCAGTAAGATTGTCTGGTAGCGGCTCTCTTTGATATTTGAAACACATCCATGGTAGTAACAACCGTGAAATTCAAAAATTGTTTTGTTTTTTTGACAAAATCCATTAACCATGCCATGTAAAACTATCTCTTGTCCGTTTTGCGGCGTGTCGAATATTTAGAGTTTGGCGATTTTCTTCCCAAAGCAGCCACTGTAACGCAATCTTTGACTGATTATCCCTTAGGCGGTAGCCATTTTTAGGAATAATACCAATAGATGATTTCTTTAGGAAATTCTTCCGAAACACCTTATTACAAGCAGAGGCTATTGTGCAGGCCGCACTGAAATGTCAAACGTTGGTTGTTGATATCATCTGATCTTTGAATTTCAAACAAGCTTCTGTTAAAATGTCTACGTCAGACACACAGTACTCGACGATCTCTTTCTGAAAGGCGAATATGTCTGTCTTATGCGCCGCTTGCCATTTTAACAAACAGGATCTGTATTCTTCTTTCATCGTATCTGCACTATAATATTCTTTGCCCGGCAGGGTGCCTATATAATTTTAATTTTCCAAAGTGTTAAATAAATCAGGAAAGTATCCTTTTTTAAATTTGCCGTGTAAACCAAAAGCTGTTGGCAGAGCAGAGAGAGCCATGGTAAAATAATTCAACGAATCCAAGAATTTTACATTTTCTATTACCATCAAAATAATTTTTGTTCCTCGCATTATATCAGGAGTCAAATCAGTGTTTGTCAGGATGTGTTTTAAAATAAATTGGGTATCGAAAGCCTTACCATTGTGTGCGAGAACGATTATATTTTTGAACTTCGTTCTTATCTGTAAAAGATGTGTTATAAATTGTGAAATAACGTTCTCTTTTAGCACTTTCCTTCTGAAACCGCATTTTTTGCAAAAAAATAAGTTGGGGTCTTGTATGCATACATCACATCGTCGATTGAAAACACAAAGATTTGGTTCGTGCTCGAAACTGCCATCCTGTAGCCGTTTCTCTTGCCGGGTCTCCAGGTCATAAAACACATACAACATATCCTTTGTTTTTGGCCTCCCTTTGTCTGTTTGCATGAAACAAAGATGTCCTGTGGGCTGATGAGCCTGACAAATTTTACAAAAAATCTCCCCACAAGTGTGCTCTGTTTGCATTTATTGTTTTCAAACAATTTGGACAAAATTTTGCTTCTTGACAAAGAGTTGTTTTGCTAGAAGAACCCTGCTTTTTATGGTTTTGATAACAAATTTTACTTCTGAAGGTTCTCAAACACTCTGAACATTTCACCTTAATATCATAGAGGCATGGACGGGCTTGTTGACAGGCCGAGCATTATTATTGAAAGGTATGGAGCAGGTCTCACATATCGGGTTGTCACTTTCGGGTATATTAGACACATTATTTTTAGAATTGATGGTCACAATCTTGACATAGTCACAATCGGATCCGGAGACGCTCCTTCCCCGCAACTCGTGCAAATGCCGACTCGGGTAATTTCATCGAAGATTTAACGCTGCTGATGCTGTCGGTGTGGTGCTGCTGCTGGAGGTGGTGGCGACACTTTATCGAGAAAATCCGTATACACGACGTTTTGCGTGTATATCGGAGTATTCTTCCTTCCGTCTTTGTGGAGGCTTCCTTGTTTCGGGCCGTCGACTACATTGATCTTGATGTCCCCGCTCGTTCTCACTCTCGACAAACCCACGTATAGCTGCCCGTGAGAAAAGCAAGGGACGTTCAGGAACAGGTCTACTCTCTTAAGCGTCTGTCCCTGGGCCTTGTTGATCGTGATGGCGTGCGCGATCCGAACGGGGAATTGTTTCCTCGTGAGAGTTTCGGGCATCTCGGTCACGTCCTCGCCTTCGACGAATATCTTCCTCGGCAACGCCACTCTCTTTCCCTTGAATTGCCCGTCCGTCGCTATGGTGCACATCACCACGTCGTCCCGAAGCTTTCGGATCACCATCCTTTGCCCGTTGCACAGCCCTCTCTTTACGTTAATATTGACCATCAGCATGATGACGCATCCGACTTTCAACCTTAAAGCGTGAGGGGGAAGAGCGTTCACTTCCAGAACCTCAAGCATATCGTGAGGTACTTCCTGAGCCAAGGGTTTACGCGACCGCGCCTCTCCATCTTCGCCGGGGTCGAAGCGGTTCGTCGCCAGGTAACGACTCAATCTGGGGGTGCCATATCGTGTTCACTTAAGTTTATAGTTTGAGTTAGGTTCTTTCATCCGAGGCCTCAATAATAGTCTGAGCTTACTTAACTCTATGTGTATTGATTGTATAATGGTTGATATTACAATAATGGTATCAATGATCTTAATTAAACCCAGTCGCTAATCAGGTCAGCGTGTTTTGTATTATGATAATATTTAATAATGACAATATTCTGTAGATATACAGGGTATATACTTATACCATTACACCTCCCCCCTTTTTCGAGAAAAAATGTCTCTAGACCTGAAATTTTTGTTCCTTTCTGTGATATGTAAGCAATGAAATATTTCAAAGTACATTTGTGAATATGTAACTCTATATAGCAGCAATTTACTTTATCTTGTAACTTTTAACACGTCAACCTGTTCTTATGACTATACAATACTTATACTATAAGGTATGGAAATAGAAGGAAGAGTTTGTTAGTAAAAAGATTAAGAAAGAATTCATAGTATGATCATAGAATAAAAGATATGGAAATATGAGAAGTGGAGCTCCGTTTGTCTAAAATTTATCTTACATCTAGTACAATTAATAATAAGTAACATAACCAATATAACGTATATAATAATATAATATAAAATGATATAGCATAATTTTCTATTCTATAATAACTATCAAGTCTATCAATGCATAGGTATCCATCGTTCTTTGCATAAATAGGAATTGCATATAATTATGCATTAAAGGCATTTTGAATCACTTACTAGTATTAATTATGATTAAAAGAAAAAAAATCCATGGTAATAAAATCCATTTAGCTTTAATAATAGCAGTCCTTTGATGTGTTTTTATTTTTCAGTAGTTGCCTAATAATGTGCCTTATTAAGAAATAAAATATTATCTATATTTTTCTTGTATTATTTAATAAAGTTATCAACCATTCCATAACATGAACTATACGTAAGGTCTTTAAGCAGTTTTGTCTTATATACTTAAACATTTAATTAGTTGTATTTTATGTAGCATACTTAGGGATGTTTTGTTTGGTTGCACTTTTCTATTCTGGTTAAATTTTAAAAATAAATTATTTTATAACCTTTTATTTTCTATCGCCGTCTAATTATGGTCGTTTAATTATCATGTAAAAAAAAAATATATAATGATTCAGGTCGTATACTTTCTTAGTTTGAAAGAACTTATTTAAACCTATGTTCTCTCTTTTTCTTATATTTATTTATTGTCATATATTTGTTTATTTATACTCCGCTACACTCGCTTAAACCTCATTTTATTATTACCTTATACCTTTTTCTTCACGAATTACCGCCTTTGGCGTACGTCATATCTGTATTTTATTGCCAAACTCTGATCACCGGCCTTTTTAGCCTAGACTGGTATTTCTCTAAAGAATATACTGCCATTAGCGAACATTGTTTGCAATTCTCATATAATAGACTCCTCCAGATGTATTGTGGACCGGTCCTTTTGGAGTCTTTTATTTATACACGTGTTTATCATTTATATTACTTTCATATTTTATCCTTATTACTCCCAGATCTTTCGACGATGTACCTAAGTCTTACGCCGATCAAGATTTCTGGTTAGTGATCACTTATAATATTTATTTATATTACTGAGGTATTTGCGGAGTTTGTCCTTCTTTCTATCTCTTCCTATTTCAATCAAATCTCTCAACATTTCGTCTCGCGCCAATGCCGATCGAAAATTTGACTTCAATATATTGTCACATTTAGGGTAAAATAATTAATAAATCGTGTTTCGAGCATTTTACTGTTACATCGTTAAACAAAAAGATTTAAAAATAAAACATGAAAATGAGAACTAAAAAAACAAAGGATCGAAATTGAGAACGTTTTAACAAAAAACTAGAAAGTTTAGAAAGCGAAATTAAAATAATAGATGTTAGGGGGAAATAATAAAATTTCCCTGCTTGTGAGGTTGTCTATGTAGAAAGCTTACTAACTTCTATTGATGACGTAACACCCAATTTTGTTATTGTTTGCGAACTTCCCCAATATTTGGTTGATCAAGCCAGACATTTGCGAAGCTCTTGCGTTCAAACTCGCTCTTGTTTTTAATTTGCTTGCGTTAGCAGATACTACTTTTTATGCTAATTCCCTAGCTTTCTGGAAGCTCTTGTCTATATAGTGTGCCTACGTTCCATAAAGAGTTTATTTTCAATCCAAGCTTGTCTCGATAAGAATATACTTAATAAAAAAAAATTAATTCTTAATTACTAGTTATTTAAATGTATAGTTCCGATGCTTATTTCTCTTTTCTTTTTCCGAAGTAATCGAATATATAAATATTAAGTTATTACATTGTTTCTTTTGGTTTTTTGATTTTATTGAACCTGGCCTGGTACAAATTTATACAACTAAACAATTAGAAAAAAACTGAAATACACACAATCAGGCTTCGTTCCACTGAATAAGTGAAACTACTTGCAAGTAATACTCGCCCTTTTCTGTGTACATAACAGCACTAAATTATCTATTGCAAAGAACGGACTATATCAGCCGTATTTTACGTATAAAATTATATTAGTGGTCGTATTACTAGCTCGAATTTGCTTTCCATTTGTCGTTTTGATCGATTTATTAATTAGCTAATAATTATCTCATTATTTTTCGATTTTTTCATTGTATGTCCTCGCAGATTTATAGATTATTAAGTTACGTTATTTGTGATGTTAAAATTTAATCTGCGAATCTAGATAGTACCCATTTTTCACTGCACTTTAGCGATCACTTATTTTAATGTGGTTAAAATTCAATGAGTTCGCGACTTTATTTAACATGATTTCGCTTATTTAGTAAGAATTACACTACTGCCTTTGTGGCATTATCCATTCCGATATGGTACTGTATCGCGGTACGGTTACTTGCTTGCGTGTTTATGGAAATCTACCCTCAGGTAGTCCGCCCTCAGCTGCGCGACTATGTAAGTTTCTCATTTATTATTTGGTATTCGTTATTCATAATATCTACTATTTAATTTGTATTTCTTCATTTTCCGAGTAATTTTCTATCTAAGATATATATTCAGGTAATTGGATGTAATGTTTACCATATTAGAATATACAATTGATATTTAAAGATAAATTTACAATTTCACAAGTAGTGTTTGAGTATTGAGGAATCAAACTTAATCAAAGGATCTCGAATATCATCTCGTTTTACTTTATTGCGTTTAATTTCATCATAATAATAACTAACAGGCATGCCCGAATAAGATATACCGCTATTTGTTTGAATTTTGTTTGTCCCATTGTAAAATTGATGAAATTGATCATGATAAACTGACTAAGATCATTTCAAAAGAGCGTCAGCGAACTTAACTCAACTTAAATATTTCTTATTATAAATTTATTTTTTACTCAAAGAGCATCCCAATGGGTTTGAGTGAACCAGTTATTTTGTACGTAAATCGCTATCTAAACGAATCCCATAAGAGAATAAATATCCAAATTGAATCATAAAAGTTTTATCGTATCAGCTTCAAACAACTGTCAAAATAAAGAAATGAGTTTCTGGACGTTAATGAATGACTGACTTCGTTATTTTAATGATACTCTTTTTAATATTTTAAAAATTATGAGATACCTTTGACCTCTTACTACTGAAAAAAAAGAAAATTTCTTATTTTATTTTATTATTATTTATTTGAATGCGTATGTGATTAAGTTAATAATCAATTATTGGTAGGTCTTTTCAAAAATTTTGCGTTTAACAATTCGCCACTGATGTTGAAATTAGCATTATTTCTTGCCATATCTGTATACCCTTTTTCACATTAACCCTACATTGTTATAAGCTACGGCTTATTTCACCTATAGAATATGTCTTAGTAATAAGCAATTTCCATGTAATAACTGCGTACAGATATATAACGTGTACGGCGAAATTTAATGCAATAAATTACATTATTTAAACCATATTGCGTAAATTACAACCATTTCTTTCAAATTCAAAATCTTTAACTAATCTTAAATAATATTTATATATTATAATGATGTGATAAAGCATAGCAGTTATTTTATTCATATTGAAAATAATTATATTCCATCTTAATCGATAATTAAATATATAATATGCAGCTAGCATTTAATTCACTCGATTCCGATTTCAGGAGTTTTACTATTTGCTACGCGCCGCGTCATTATTAACATTATTTATTATTTTTATGTATATGCTGGCATATACGAAATTTGCAATTTTGTAATTTTGCGATATTAATAACTACGAGTTGATGACCTATGTTCATAGAATAATTGCGAAATTCCGATTACTTCAATACTATATGAATACTCGTTATTTAAGAGAATTTATCTACGTTTTATTTTATTATTTACTTTACAACTTATGACAATTTATATGCTGCGATGTGTAAAATATTCTACATCAATATGATTTGAAAATGTACAAAATTGTGAGATGTATCATACTTAAATAATTTTTGCTACTGTTTAGTTGTTGAAATACCTTGTATATTTTAGTATACTTCTCAATTACGTATAGCTTGTTTTATTGGCACTTATTTATACTTCCCATGACGGAAAGCTAATCGAAAAAAAAAATATTTTGCGATTAACTACTTATATATATTTGATTTTTAACCGACACAATGCAGTTTTGCGCTTTTTAGACTTTTAATTAAACTATAATTTGTGCATGTTTGTGCATCTACTTAAATACGATTGGTCTACTGATTTCCAGAAATTTTTGATCTTTTCAGAAATAATCGGCTAGGCACTGTCCCAGCGATTCGATTTGATAAATCAATACTTTTACTGCAAATATTTGACTGAGTATTAAGTCTGAATAAATTAAATGGTTATATATTATATATTTCAAATAGAACGATGGTACCTATACGTATGCATTAAATATGATAATGAAAATATAATACTTAAAAAGTTACCCTAATATATCCTTATATACAGGAAAATATATAACTAACTTAGCACCTTTTAACATTAAATTTTATAGCCTATAAGTACCTGTGCACATTTCTACTTCACTTATGTTTTTTTTTCCGCATTCACATTATTGTTTTCCAATGTTCAATTGTCCATGCATAACCTCCATTTTTATTTTCACATCTTGTATTCACCAAAAACCTAAAAGAGAATTGTCTTCTTTTTTTCTTCTTCTCTTAGCCATCTTGCTAATTCATAAGGCCTCTGTGGATTATTTGCCTACCAGGCATACTTTATTTTGACCACGTATGAGGGAGTGGCAGGGTCGCCATGTAACGACTCAATCTGGGGGTGCCATATCGTGTTCACTTAAGTTTATAGTTTGAGTTAGGTTCTTTCATCCGAGGCCTCAATAATAGTCTGAGCTTACTTAACTCTATGTGTATTGATTGTATAATGGTTGATATTACAATAATGGTATCAACGATCTTAATTAAACCCAGTCGCTAATCAGGTCAGCGTGTTTTGCTATCCGTGCAACAGTGTGCAGTTTATAAAATGTATTATGATAATATTTAATAATGACAATATTCTGTAGATATACAGGGTATATACTTATACCATTACACTCTCCATGTTTCTCGGATTCGGAAACAGATCCAAGATCTTTTCGTTGGTGTCGTTCACCTCGCTGTTAACGGGACAAAGTATGGCTCTGTTGACTTGTTGCTCCGTCAGCTTGCCGTCCGTCGACGAGCTGATGGCATCGAATATGTCGCCGTAGACGACCTGTATGAGATCTTCCGCCTCTTTGACCAGCAACTCTCTGAGAACGATCAGGATTCCTCGTCGGTTCTGCCGCCGCCGTCCCTTTTCCCACGGCCCGATCCAGCGCGACCATTCGACTTCGCCGGCCGCTATCCTCATGTTAGTTTGCAGGGTCCTTTTCCTAAACCCTGACCATAAAGTGGACGCGCCGATCGACTCGTCCCCTTCGGGATCGGCAGGAGCTGTTTCGGATCGCCCCCGAGAACGACTGTTTTTCCCGCGAACGGTAATTGACGAGCCTGCCCGAGAGCGACCTGCCTGCAAACTCGTTCGACCAAGTTCAACATCCACTTCGACAACATAAAACATTCGTCGATGACGATCAGCTTGGCATCTCGCAATCTGGTCGCCGTCTCGGATTGCTCCGTTATCGTCGAAGTGGTCGTGCCGACGCCGTCCTGGTATTTCCTCTGCCTCGGCAAGCCGAATGTGGCGTGGACCGTGGCCGCGTTCTTGATCAGAGACGCCGCATTGCCCGTGAAAGCCGAAGATAGGTACTTCTATCCTCTCGCGTCCATTTCCTCCAGAATGACATTCATGGTAGCCGTCTTCCCCGTACCTCCTTCTCCCATCAGCACGTAGCAACAATTCCATTCGTTCGTGACTGACCAAATCACTTCCGCGGCGACGTTGACCTGCTCGTTCTTCAAACCTACCAACGTCGGGATTCCTTGTCGTCGTCGACGACGTCGGTCGTCGATATCTTCTTCCTCCTTGTCGGCGCTTTCCTGTCGTTCTTCTTCTTCTTCTCGTCGACGTACCCGCTCTTCTTTGTCTTCGACTTCCTCCTGGTCCTCGTCGAAGTCCCATCCGCGAATCCAGTCCTCCGTAATGTCCTGTCTCTCCAAAGACGACGAACATTCGTTCAAAAAATTTTCCAATTTATCGAACAGGACGCCGTATCGAGTGACGCGAAGTGCCCGTATACGTTCGTCCCTCTCGTCCGCGTCTGTGTAGGGACTGGCTATCGCGTCGGCCGGAATCCGCATGATGTCCGATGACATTTTCCTAGCCCAGGTTCGGAAAGTTCTTTTCGGATCTTTAATGGGTGCGTAGAGTACCATCAACGCGAACACCTGCCTCAGATGTCGGGGTCCCATGTTAGCGCACACCCACTCCAAGACCCTTTCGGCTTCCTCTTCGTCGTCTTCTCTCAGTCGCATCGTGACGCAAACCTTCTTATACGTCGGATGCTCCTTGCCGTCGCCCGTCTTTGCGTCAGCGTACGATCTTATCGACGGCCTGTTGCACAACACCATCCTTAGGTAATACCTCTCTATATTACCCGGCGTCGCGTACACGACGTCTATTATGCCGATGGCGTTGCTCTCTTCTTTTTGGGCACCCATTCGCCTTTCGTCCAATTATGAGTGCCCACTACGTCGACGTAGAACCGATGAGGTAACGTGGCGGTCTCGCTCGTTGAGACGGAACCACGCCACCAGCTTCGAGTTGGATCCCAGTTCTACGATTTCCTCTTCTCTTCCCTGATAGAAGACCTCCGTGTTCTCTCCTTCGAGATGTACCGGCAGCGATATTACCATATGGCTCGTGTGAAAAGTTCCCACTCCCATAATACGGTACACGGCTTCGTGCGGTCCTATAAATCGCATCTTCAAGAATGCCGCCGCGTCGTTCCAGTTTATCGTGTCGAGTCCTTTGTTGACGTACGCGTTGATATAACGACACACCTGGATGTGATTGCCGACGCATAGTTCTAAATTGACGTGACAATTATATCTCGCCAAAAGAGTTGGATTATACGGAATTACCCATCCGTTGTCGACGATCCTTCCTTGTCCGTGATGGTATTCCTCAACTCCTTCGGGTTGTCGATAATGTACCCTTTTTTGATGTATCATTATACTGCGATTCGCCAATTTTTTTCGGTAATTTCCACCGGTACTTGTCCATCTTCCAACTGCCCGGCCTTTTCCTTCCCGTTGTCCTCGTCGTCGTCGCTGCTGCTTCGTCCTCCTCGTCGCCACCACTTTCCTGTTCGCCGGGTTGGCTTCTGTCGTTATCTGCCGTTGCTGCTGAAACGCCTACCGGTGCCGCAGATTCCATCGCTACCATCGCCGGTGGAATATCGCATTTATTATGGATCATAAATTTCGCCACCAACTCCTTCATCATCCTCTAACCGGCACCATCGGAAGCTTCCGGCCATCGAACCCATATTATTCGATCGAGATCTTCGACCATTCCGGGTATATCCCGCTGCACCATGTACAACAGGACGTGGGCGTGGAGGAGCTCCACTCTTTTGAAACTCCACCCGTACCACGTAAGCTTCGACTTTTCCCAGTATTTGACGCGTCAGCAGATCGTGCATCAGGCCGTCCACTTTCTGGTCGAATACCCTGCATAGTATGTCGGGGAAATTCTGGATGTCGCTCGTGGTCAGCTTCCTGCAATGTGCTCCCTCCGTGACTTCTGCCCACTGTCTCTTCACCGTAAACGTTAGGAGGTATGTAGGAGTCCTTTTCAGTTTCCTACATATCGCCATGCTGTCCTGAAAACCGTTATAATAATAACGACGACTACCGGGAACGGCAGCGGACAGAACGATCACTCTGCCGACTCACTGTTCGTGCATGAAACAGATGCCCGTATTGTCCGGTAGCTACTCTTTCCAAATACTTTCTTATGTTGGCGTGCGTCTCGCCCCTTTCATGACATTGATTTTCCATCGCCCAGTGTACGATATTATATTCTATTTTTACGCCGGCGTCCACGATATACTGAAGTCTGAGCTTACCGACTTTGCTCAACACGTCCCAGTATCTATCGCCGCTATCCGGTGGTGCCGTCGGATCCGACAATAGCCTGAAGGCGTAATATTCTCGTAACGTGTTGACTTTTTACCTATCCTCGATCACCCACGTCTTTTCTCCGTGTAAATGAATCAACGGATATAACATCATATCTAACGTGCTCCTCAGCACGTCGAGCCGCGTCCTCTTCCAACGGCCTCGCCACGAATTCTACATCGTAATAACAGGGCGGTCGGTCGCCTACGTACACTCCGGCTATAGTTTCGCTAGTCAGAAACTGCAGACCTGCTTGTCGTTGTTGTCCTCGCCTTTGTTGAAAGCGGAATCTTCTCGCTTCGCCGTCTTCTTTATCTCTGGGATTTACGCAGATAACGACTTCTCGGACGCTCCTGTGTTCGGCTTCGGCTTTTCTCTTCTTGTCTTCGTATATTTCACCAGCGTATTTGAACGTTTTCATCAAAACGTTCTCCCGTCTCAGATATCCTTCGAGAATCGTTCGGTTCTAACTGATCGGCCAACGTCGAGAATCCTCGCCTGGCTTCCAGTAGGTCCTCGCTCACGTCTAAGAAATAGAGATGAGCCTCGTTCAAATCGTCGTCACCAACTCTATGCGTCGCGGCCATAAACCGTACTTTTCGATTGACGACTCCCGCGTCGTTGTTTTAACGCCGATCGATACCGAGCCCTGCGTATGATCCTCTCGGGTGCGCCGTCGCGAATATACTGTTGTACGCTCGGATGTATTTTTGAAAATTATCCCTCCTGCGTGCGTTTCTTGTACTATATCCTTCGTACAATTTCAGAAGATTAGCATCGGTGGTTTTTTTTTAATCTGCGGTCTTCTCCCAACAGCAGCTTACCGGATTGACAACATTGATTGGCGTTGCCCGTTTTCCTCGCCACTTCGGTTTTCCAAAAATTGCCGCCGCAATGTTCACACATCCATCTATCAGACGATAGACGATGTACTTCGATGCGACCATAATCTTCGTCGCCGAACGCACAAGCGTTCATGTTGTATTCTTGAATTCTGTCGTTTCTTATCGCCCATTCGGGCTTGTGTGCGTCGCTTTTAGGCGCTTCCATTTCTTGGGTCTTTGCGCTACCGCCACCGATGCTACGTCGTAAGCTTGAACCGACGCTGCCGTCAAGCTTATTACTTCGGGGATTTGTTCGAAGTCTTCGTCGTCGTCATCATTTTCCTCATTCTTTCTTCGCACCACTCCGTTTTGTTTCTCCTGGTCGTTGTCGTCGTCGCTCCTCCCCAAATTTAGCCTCTCAAGTACGACCGTCAAGCTTTTCTTCGTTATCATCGCCTTCTTTTCATTCTTCTTTTTCTTCTTCGTCGCCGCCGCCGCCGCCGACGCACACGACGACAACGACGAAGAGCCGTCAATATTCAATCTATTCAAACGTACTACTAATTCATTTTTATCACTCATTAACACTTCGTTGCTTTTCGCTTCCTCGATATTTAATCTCGATAATCGAACCACTAATTCACTTTTTTCACTTTTTTTCACTTGCTTAATTTTCTTTTTTGGTACCGCCTCGTCCTCCTCCTCCTGCTACTGCTGCTGCTGCTGCCGCAACGACGACTCAACGCCACTCGATCTCGATTATCGAAGACTTTCTTCCCGTTCGCGAAGATAACAATCCTTCTGTTCAAATCGAATCCTAAAGCCTCGACCTCGGCAGAAGTACCCCATACACCTAAGCTGCTCATGTCGGCACGATACTCGGCCACATTTCTGTAATCGTACCAAACGCCGTAACGATCCCAATGCTCGGAAACATAACGGACCGCCCGTTCACGTAAGGCACCGTGCATCGAATCTTTACCATATATTCCCATACAAATGGCCCTAAACAAACAGTTACCGTCGCCACTGATAGACGTAAAACGTCCAAACGAATCACAGCGCATCTTGACAATTTAGGGACTGAATTTAAAAACGAAGAAACTTACGCAACACTATGAAACTAATAACAGTATTTCTGCTAATCACACGACCCTAATTAGCAG
>MU191793.1:20962-33274 GCA_016904865.1 Pissodes strobi
TGACCTGGAAATAATAATACAACTAAATAGAGCATTTAGTCAGATGTTTCTTTATGAGCTAGGAAAACTACATTTATCAATAGACAATGGAAAACATTAAAAAATACGTTTATCTTAAGCATGCATTAAGATAGCGGACATCTCGAGGTCTGAGTCGTCTAAATTACGTCTTTGGAAATTCCAACATTCCCATTTTCTGAAGAAGCAAGTATACGAGGCATGTATGTGTACTGTCAGTAGCCACAAATGTTTTCTTACAGAAAATAGTGTAAACCGAATGAGAAATGTACACAGAAGAATGCAAAAAGAGACAGAGAATGCGGGAGGAAGAAACAACAGTCGCTGATATCATTAAACGTGTGACGTTGAGAGAATCTAAAAGAAGTGTGGAATCATAAACGAGATACGTTATAGGATGGGAGTCTGAACCAATATTTTTTTTATACGAATTTACATTAAAACCACGATTTTGATGGTTACCTGTTGATTTTAAAGAAATTAAATTTGGTTAAGGTCTTCCTAAATTTTTAATGATGTAATGTTTATTTTCATAATTTAATGAATTAAAATTTGTGCTCACTAGCAGCCAGTCTATCATATCCTCAGATTGTTTAATTTCATTTAATTTATCCATTTTTAAATAACAAAATAATATAAAAATTGTAAAAAAACCTTACCTTACCTCGATTAAAAAGCAAGAACCAAAAATAAAGGAAAACAAAAATAGAAATCTCACCAAAAACTCTGATAACCTCCAAAATCGCACGCGAAACTGCTTACCCCGAAAAAAATCAAAACAAATGCGGAACTTCACGTAACTTCCTATACTTATTTTCTTGTCATTCATCTAGGCAAGCGAACGTAGGTGGAGCAGTCATCGCTTTCCTCGTGGTTGCCAAGTTGCCTACCGTTTCTGTGTATAAATTTAGATGGTCTGTTTTGCTCACGCTTGATTATGAAACAAAAAATTTCAATTTGACAACGCCGCACTAGAAAGGTGACGCGCGCCAATAACGAGCCAGGCAAAGGCATTTTTGTAATGGCCGCTTTGCTTAGTTTTGCTGTTTATGTAAATCATTGACTTTTATTAGTGATTACAGTGTATATCATTTAATTTGTGCTTTTTAACACACAATTTAAGATAATAGTGAAATGGATTGTGTTCAAATGCGAATCTGCAACGTCTTTGTCCTTATATTATTTGCATTTGCCATTCAGAGGAACTTATGCCACTTTCGATTGTTTTTGCTTCCATTTCTTAAAGAAAGATTACCCAGAAATAATAATCGAAAGTAGCATTAGTGCAATTTATTTAAATTTCTGTCAAATCCACTTAATCAATAATTGGAAGCCTTTAACAACTAATATTGGTAATAAATATTTATGCTTATATTAAACTTAATAAATGATAAGGAAGATTCATAGTCTATTTGGCCATTCAGTACAATGTTATTTCTTTTAGTGATATTGATTCGTATTGTCTTTAAGAAAAATATATATCAAAACCAAATAAATGACATTTTGAGTTATATGGGAGTATTTATTTAATTGTACCTCCAAATTTGAAATACATATAGAAAAAAGAAAGAAAAGATGGTTAATTTGAATTTGGCGGGAAATGACAGCGTCCGCCTCGCGCGCCATCTGCCTTCACTTGCCTTGAAGTCAGACAAAGAAGACATGGCAGCTTTCTATCTCGCCGATGACTTATTAACACTGAGTTGCTCATCTATTCCTTGTCTCTGGTAGCTAAAAAGCCATGTGCCTGTGCGGCTAGCCGCCTATAAACTCTAAATTATTTCTGTTAAAATAAGAAAGCTTAATCGAGTGAGGAGGCCATAATTATTTGAAGGCCAGATAAGCATATATTTAATACTCCAGTATTAAATATATGCAGATAAGGCTCAGACTCTGCTAGGCTGGCAACGTACCTATCCTATAACGTATGTCGTTTATGATTCCACACCAGCGTTCGTTCTCTTTTTGATGAGGAGTTGACCCGGGCTATTTACGTATTTTTCTCTCATAACATATCAGACAAGAATACTACAAAATTGCAATTGTTTCTCAAAGAAAAGAAATGTGCGATGTCTACGGTATTTACGTGTGCGAACTGCATATATTAGAAGCGGTAGAGTACCAATTGGCAGCGGTATAATAAAATATTTTGGGAAATAATTGTAAATATTTTTTTTTAATAAAAAATTAAAATTCTTAATGAATTATGGGGAGGCTAAGCCTCTCTTGCCTCCTCGCCGAGTCGCCACTGCTTCTTTTAGATTCTCTCAACGTCACACGTATAATATCAGCGAATTTGGTTTCTTCATCTCGAATTCTCTGTCTTTTTTTGGATTGTTCTGTGTACACTTCTCATTCAGTTTACACTCTTTTCTGTAAGTGTTACAGTCTTTGGAACATTTGGGGCCACTGGCAGTACACATACACGGCTTTTTTTCTAAATCCACCGAGAAAAGTAATATTTTAAATGAAATCTGCGGTAGTCGAATGCCCACTTTTGCTGTTACGCGCTGGAATTGCACTTCAAGATCAGTATTTTAAGTAGTGATGAGCAAATGCGAGACCAAGACCGGGTTAGTCTTGGTCTTGCATAATATGTGATCTTGGTCTTGTTATTGCAGTCTAATAAGTGGCCTTGGTCTTGCAGAGTCCAGTCTTGGTTTTGCTCCAAGACTCTTGCAAGTCCTTTGAAGTAAATAAAGGTTTAAAGAAAGGGACAGTATTTGTCAGTATGAAAATTTTGGTTTTCCAATATTAAGTAAATCAGGTAATTTTTTTAAGTAAAAATACTGAAAAAAAAACATTTTGAGTTAAGGAATCGCTTGTTTAAGTTTGTCCATGTAATATCGAAACATCCTGTGTATTTACAATCGTAAATTGCGGCGTTAACACAAGAACTATTTTATTTAAACGTGCATTTTATTTTTTAATACATGGTTGCCCATAATTGAGTTGAAATGTAAATATTTATCTCTATTGGTAATCTGATGCAGTTATAATTTTTTTTAGAACATTTTCCTATCATGAAATTTCATAAGTTTGAAAAAATATATATCATGTATTTTATATATTTTACGTCCTTCTATAAAAATCGATTCTTTGTAGGCCCGTTAGCTCGGCTTTGAAATAAATCAAAATTATTATTGCTCAATGAAAAGCTGCACATCAGTTTTATGCAATTCTCAGCAAATGACAAATTCGTTAAAAATTTTACCTAGGTACTCACGTGCGGTAAAGTGTACTTTTCTTCACTCATTATAAGATTTGGAACTTGAAAACTATAATGCCAAAAAGTAGGTTTGATGGAAAAAGTTGCATGCTGTTTAATTTCTAGTTCAGTGCTGCTTAAATAATGATTCCATATTTTTTCGTTGTCGAAATATTTTCAAAAAACCAGTAAAGATGGTGATTGTTTGTAGGATTATTGGTCAGGTATCAAGAAAACCAATTATTGTTTCTTGCCAACGCAACTCATTATCGGGGCTCTGTTAAGAGGTTAGAATATTTATTTCCATTTTACAATTTAATAAAAAAAAAAACAAAACACGAGCCTTAACCCTTTGTTTAATAAAATACAAACAAATAAATAAAAAAACAAAACAAAAAAACGGGTTAACGAAATGAAATAGCAGAAAGGGTTTCTAATGATAAATCATGTAATGCATGATATGCATGTCATAGAAATCATTATTTCTTGTTAAAAGAAAAACAAAAAATCATGAAACTTACCAAAATTGTGCCTTTCTCTCGTACACTTAACATTCATATCCCATAACAGGATTAAAATAGATAATATTGCGGATTACAATAAACATTACACCAACAACAACAAAGAACAATTAAAAATTAAGAATCAAATTACACAGCGTAATACAAGGACGACTGTTAAGCTCTGTACTATATTTTGTCGAAAAAATATAGTAGGTACAAACAAAAATTTAAAAATTACTTAAAATCAGCAGTTTTCAAAAATAAAATTTACTGGTTTTTTTGAAAATATGTCGAAAATGGAAAAAGATAAATAAAATTCATTATTGTGAATTATAAATTCATTAAGATTAATTCATTATCAAAGCAGAATTGAACCAGCAATTAAATATTTTAGAACGTTTTCCACTTAACCAAGTTTTTATCTCTTATAATTTTCAAGATTCCAAAAATACCTTCCTTTTCGGACATACTGTATTTGAAGAACCCAGGATGATGCTTCAATTTATCACTTTATAACATCAGAATATGCGTATTATTATAGCCTCTACAGGGCTTATTGGCCAAAATCCTCACCAAAATCACATCCAAAAATCGGTCACAATCTCCCGATCTATATGCAAGAACGCTTGGAGAAATGTATTGACATTTGTGTAATTTATTTGAAATCGAAATTAGATTTTTATGATTATGAGTATAATTTTGTTTCAAAATTTGACTGTTCTTTTTACATTCTTATTCATTCACAATGCGGCGGCGGCGCGGCGCGTGGCAAATAGTGAATACGGTCTAACTTTCCCTGCATGTATCTCACAAACAAAATGATTTTTGACAAACGTTTATAGGAAGTTTTTCTTCATATTTCGACTCAACAATTTCGATCTCAGAATTAAGGGCAATTTACCAACAAATAAAAATTGCATAAGTCTTGCACTGCTCGGTCTTGGTCTTGGTCTTGCAGACCTGGAGCTGGTCTTGGTCTTGCTTTTTCTGCAAGACCAAGACCGCAAGACCGAGACCAGTCTCGCTCATCACTAATAAATTCATAAAAATTTAAAATTAACTAATTTTCACAGGCACGTAGAAAAATTAATAAAAATTGACAATTGGCTAATTTTCACACACACGTAGAAAAAATATTGTATGACATGCGTGTGAAAAGTTCGTTTAAGGCACTTGTATAAATTTCATACCAGTGCCTTAAACATGCGCTTTTCATACAGACCACAAATTTTGTTTTTTTGCTCGACACATTTAAATTAGTTGTTGAACAGAAAATATAACTTATTTTGACTTCTGTGGGCACCTCGGGGTTACAAGCTGAAATTTTCACAGAATGGAGGCTTTATTATATTAATTCAAAATCTGAAGGTAAAAAAAAATCATAACGGGCAAATGGGCAGTATACCTAAAAATCGAGATTATTATATGAACGTGTGGGATATTAAATTATGAATGTTTTCATATATAATTCATCTACATTTTTGTACGAATTATATTTTTTATCATTGCTTGAAATATGCAAATTGCATTGGCCCTTACGGCAAAATAAATCAAAAAATTTAAATATCTCCCTTCGAACCTGGGCAAAATCTGATTGAAATATACTCATTTTTGTATTCACCTCGCATTATCTCCGAAATGAAGGCTCAAATCAAAAATTTGTATTCTTGCAAAAAGTTTGCCTTAAGTATTTAGAATAGATACGTGCATGAATACATTTTCTTTTTCTCAAAGGGTAATGGAAAAATAGAAATAAATGTAAAAAAGTGTTTTTTTTCAAGCAGCGACCGGTCGATCTCTCGCTTCCCGAGCACTCTCGTATCTCACTTTTCTTCATAGCTTCCTCTCTTTCGTGCCTACTGTACAATACAATAAGTGCTTTTACACCATTACGGGTTAGAATACTACTAATAACAATAGCTATTGTTGATTGAATAAAGTCAATGAAGATATTTTCGATTATACTGAAATTTATTTTTTCTTCAAACGTCAGTAAATCCGTCATCGTAGTCGAGTAGACTGTGTAGGCGGCCGTGAAATTTCGAGGTTTGATAGAGTCATGGCGGATCAATTTTGAAACGTTAAACATGTGAAATGTTTGTTTTTCCATTCTGAACAAGTTTGTAAATTATACGTTCATGAAATTCTTCTATAGAAGCCTCATACGCATCGGAATTCCCACACAAATGTGCCCCAAATAGGATTTGGGCAGCATAAAGTATCCTGAACATATTCATCGAAAAAATACCATTAGTTTGCTTATCTCCAGAGGCCACCATTCTGTCATTAAAAATATGAGTAAACGTTCTGCACTGATCAAACTGATCATTTTCAAATAAATATGCAAAATATCTATATTCTTTTCTAGCAATGCAAGATCTAACTACGGTATTTTGGCGAAGACAGAAGCAGACAGTACAATTTGTGGTGGGGTGCCCGCTTGGCACTTACTTCAGTATTACTTGTAGTTAACCGTGGTTACTCGCCAAAAAACGCTAATAATCTCCTGACAGCGCCAAACATACAAAGTACCTTCCCTCCATCTAAATTTTGACAAAATCGCATTATTAATAAGAATATTATGGGGAGTCATGAAAAGTGAGTCATACTGTATATAATTTTTTTACTAATAGCACTGATACAATCCTTATCATTATTTGAATTGATTAGATTTTGAAATTAATCATTTCCTACTCATTTTTCAAATAATCCGAAATGGCAACTAGTTGCCAAACTAACAAGTTTGACATTTTGATATTTTCCGTTTCCGTTTCATTATTGACCTAGGTTTTTTTTAATATTATTATTTACCTAGGGTGGGAAATGTTACTTCTCATTTGAGGAATGGAGTAAAGGTGATTTATCATGTTAGTAGTAAAAAAAATAATATACTATTTCCTATCCGTTGCTAGGTAATAAAGAAGTAGAAAAAAAATCATATACTTAATGCAACTGCTATTAAAAAGCAGATTAGCTTTTATTCAGAATAGAAAAACTGAAAATGTAAAAAATCTTTATAATAACAAAATCTATTTGTCTTCAGTGTCTGTACCTTCTTCAGGGATAGGCACAATGACTTCAATATTGCCATCCAGTATTTTTTGCATGATCCTATGCTATTTAATTTCTTCTGCGCCTACAAGCTTTGCTTCCATACAATCTAATAAAAAATTATTTGATTAAATTTTATTATGTACCTATTTAATCTAATAATAATTTACCTTTTTTTACATCCACATGCAATAAATACTTTTTTCTTCAAACGTCAGTAAATCCGTCATTACTGGACTGTGTAGGCGGCCGTGAAGTTTCGTTTTTCCTCCGCCGGAGCTTTACTTTTCACTTTTCCGCCGGCGGAGGTAAAAGTGTTGTCATAGCAACATAGATACAATACAAACAGACAACAAAATAAGCGTCAACAACTCAAGATTTATTATACTACAATTTATATTTATCACTCAATTTGTGACTGCATTTCTAAAAATCACTAATTTAGGAACAAATTGGTTATTATTTAATCGAACTTACTCAATAACTGCTTATCAATACGGAATTAAAACGCAATCGGAGACGCAATCGTAAAAAATAATTATTGTTGACAGTGTCCACTGACAGCTTTATGTTACATTATATTCACCGACACCGGTCTAAGCAAGGCCACCTACGACCGTGGTCTAAGCCGCCTTGCGAACCCATTTATCTTTAATGATAATTAGATATTATTACTATTAAAAAGAGATGTTTTTGCATTAATTTGTCGACATTTGAAGAAAAAACAGCATATTTTATTTGGAGGAAAAGTTACTTTTCATGGCTTGCTCTCTATTACCAGCCTCACTCCGTTCGGCTGTTAAACACGAGCGCGCCATGAAAAGTATCACTTTTCCTCCATATAAAATAATATACTTTTTTCTTCAAACGTCAGTAAATCCGTCATTACTCGACTGTGTAAGCGGCCGCGAAGTTTCGTTTTTCCTCCGCCGGAGCTTTAATTTTCACTTTTCCGCCGGCGGAAGTAAAAGTGTTGTCATAGCAACATAGATACAAACAGACAACAGAACAAGCGTCAACAACTCAAGACTTATTAAACTAAAATTTTTTATTTATCACTCAAGTTGTGCACTGCATTTCTAAAAATCACTAATTTAGGGACAATTTGGTTATTATTTAATCGAACTTAATCAATAACTGCTTATCAATAAGGAATTAAAACGAAATTGGAGACGCAATTTTAAAAAAATAATTATTGTTGATAGTGTCCACTGACAGCTTTATGTTACATTACTATAGCAACAACATGTGCCTATTCACCGACACCGGTCCAAGCCGCCTTGCGAACCCACTTATGTTTAATAATAATTATTATTACTATTAAAAAGAGACGTTTTTGCATTAATTTGTCGATATTTGAAGAAAAAAACAGCATATTTTATTTGGAGGAAAAGTTACTTTTCATGGCTTGCTCTCTATTACCAGCCTCACTCCATTCGGCTGTTAAACACGAGCGCGCCATGAAAAGTATCACTTTGCCTCCATATAAAATAATATACTATTACATCTGAAGGAAATGCTGGTGTTGTTAAAATTGAGGATAATTTGGATATCACCTGCCTCCTCAAATTTCCATCCGCATTCTGTCACCTCTGGTAATAGGGGATTTGGTTCTAAAGAACTGAAGCACACCTTAGTTCGATAATGTGCCCTCATACTGCGAAATTTTAAACTATTTTTTGTAGGGGCTAGTTTTTTCAATAAGCGATGAATAGGCCGATAGTGTCCTGAAAATATTAATAGACGAAATGTGCGGATTTGTTGAAAATAATTTTATGATAAATTTCTCTATGTTATTGAACATGCCATCTGAAAATTCCTGGACCCAATACCGTCTAAATAATCCGAATAATTTAGAAACATTTTCCAACATTTTATTTTTCCGAATCCTGAAAACTGGCTGGTTGTATGACAACCCGTTAGAGCATGAAACGCAGGTAATTTTTTTGAAAGTTTTTCTTCTAGGTTGGTGTCATGAACGGCCATATATCGCACCGAATTTCCTCTTCCACATTTTACCCCAAATTCTTTAGAAATATATATATTTTAATATGTACCAGAATTACAAGTACATCAGTGTCATTGGAGTCCACGATGCATGTCAAATAAAGCTGCGTCCTCACCGAGGCGACACTGTCGATCGACTCTGTCTATCGACATTGTTGTTCCACAAGCGACAAAAACTGCATCTGTCCACACCAGAGTTGACAGAAATGTTTGCCGATCAGTCGAAATCAAGATGTCTGACGAAGATGACGTTATAGTTGCTTGTGCAGCATATATTATTATCGCGACTAAAAAAAGAAAAATTGCACGCAAAAGAAGATTTTGGGTTCGACCAAGTCTTCAAAGTAGAACTAGATACAATGCTAGTAATTTGATAGACGATTTAAAAAAAGATGACGTCAATATATTGAGCCTTGAATACAGGTGTAACGGTGGTTTTAGAAAAGATTTCTTGCTGTCCTTTATTTTTTTTACTTCTCTTGCAAATTGACTTTGAAGATTTCTAATTTTTTGTTCTACCGCTTGCTTCTCGACGTTAAATTCATTAGCAATTTCCATAAAGGCATCGTGCCTCAAGTTTCTGTTCTTATAATTTTTGGTTTTAGAATCCCATAGATTTGTTTTCAGTTTGTATGCCTCAATAAAGGCAATGACTTTATCTTGTTCCCATTCCATTTCTCCAACGAAAACACACGACTACGAATACTACGATGTCAACAAGGCAAGACGTCACTGAGTACTAACAGTTTGTCGAATGTCGAACGTCGAAAACGCGTCCACACACTAAAGTCGATCGACTGCTCTTTCATGTTTACCGACAGGCGATGGAAAACAAATCGACATGTCGATCGATTTATTTTGTCGATCGACACAGTCGATTGCCACGTACACACCAAGTCGACAACGTCGATAGACTGAGTCGACACTGTGTGAATTTTTTTCACATAATAGGTTGGGTCTGGTTTGGCCAAAATGATGGATACACAGCACGAATGTCACAAAAATTTGAATCAAGTAGGTCGTGATTTTCGGTTGCCTGATTACACTTATTTTAATTTCAACCTGTCAACACTTATTTTAGTTTCAACCCGTCAAAAGTATTGTTAGAAAAAATTATCTTTTGCTGTGTAAAAATGGAGAGTGATAGTGAATTTGAATGTACACCGCCAGAAATAAAAGAGAAAGCTACAAGCGTCTCGCTAAATCTTTTGCCGGAAACTTCAAGATACAGGTACGAGACCACATACCAAAAATTTCAGGGGTGGAAAGCAAGAAACAATGTTAAGCCCTCTTCAGAAAATGTACTGCTAGTATATTTTGAAGAACTATCGAGCAAATATAAAACATCCACGTTGTGGTCGATATTTTCCATGCTAAAAGCTACCATAAAAATAAAGCACAATATTAATATTACCGAATATATGAAACTAAAAATATACACCAAAGAAGTCCAAAATTCTAACGGAGGAGGATTTTTCACAATTTTGAATACAGCATCGGATCAGCAATACCTGCTAATAAAAGTACGTACTGAAAGTAAACTTTACAGTACAAAAAATGTTCTCACCCATAAACTTGCTAAAAGTTTTTAATTAACACATTTAATTTTTTAGGCTGCAGTTGCTGGTCTGGCAGGAGCTTGTAGACGTGACGAATTACATAAATTATCAGTCAATAACATGGAAGATTTAAATTCGGCTATGTTGATCAAATTAACAAGTACAAAAAATAATATGCCCCGATCATTTACTCTAACTGGGAACTTCTACAATATATGTGAAAGGTATGCCAATCTCAGACCCACTAGTGTACCCGAAAACAGATTTTCCTTAAATTATCAAAATGGAAAATGCACTAGGCAAGTTGTAGGCATTAATAAGTTTGGTCGCATGGCTACAGAAATAGCCAGTTTTTTGAAACTGCCTAATCCGAGCGAATATACAGGCCATTGTTTTCGGCGCTCATCGGCAACAATACTTGTTAATGCTGGTGAGGATTTACTTGCACTTAAACGCCATGGGGGATGGCGTTCTAGTGGAGTGGCAGAAGGATACGTAGACGATTCAATTGCAAATAAACTAAAAATTGCAAAGAAATTTGAGAAATCTGTAACCCAAGCTTCGACGTCCTTATCACAACATGAAATACAAGAATCAGAAACTTCCCCGCCGGCACCGGTTCCTTCATGTTCACGAAACATAACCGAAAATATAACAACATACACGAATTCGATTGAAAGACAAAATATACCAGCACACAGTTTCCAAAACTGCACAAATATAACCATTAACTATAACTTTAAATAGAGCTATGTAACTTTATATTTTGTTTTATTAATGTAAAGATAATTTGTTATTTAAATAATAATTATAACACTTTATTGTAACTGAATAAATTATTTGATGTATTTAATTGTTTAAATCCAGCCTAACTATGAATTGTAATTTTATTGCTAAAGTTAACATCTTGCAATTTTCGTAATATATATCAACAACGTCTCTTCGGCTTATACTAAAACTAATACTAAAATTTAACTGTTCCTTGGACTTTAGTAGTTTAATATTATACCATAACAAGTAACACACTACATACTGTCTGTCTAGAGTTTTGAGCTATTACTAAAGTCATAGGAAGTACTGAATTTTAAATAATATTTTGTGGTGTAATAGGGTCAACTTATATTCTTTTGTAATTTTTTATTTGTTAATAGAATACATACTAAACCTATATATCTTGACGGAGGCTACTACCCTTAAAATCCTTAACTTAAAACATGATTTTTTAAGTAAAAAGTAGTGTTCTCTGTTACTACAACCATGAACAGTGTAGTTTTTAAACATTTGTTCGTTTTACTAATAATAATAAAGGTAACTTATTCCGTAAACTTTAGTAACATGATATATACCGTAAGACATTACTTATATTACTAACTTATTTTTTTAAAAAGATTGTTCTACTAAAGTTATAGGAACAAACATATTATTTAAAATTATCTATTTTGTGATATATTATTAGATACACATATGCCTATGTCTTTTGTAGAGATACCTTAAACTTTAGTAATATGGTTTGCTCAAAGTAGGGTTTTAACATTAATATGCTTTCTATTCAACCGCCACTAATCTTACTACAATATAAGTAAAAATATTTTTTATTACATTTTATATTGTCATATGAAAAGATTATTAAATAATAATATTATGAGTTTGAACCATAATTTTACTCACGAATTCTAGAAGGCTGTGGCAGCAACTATTACTCGTAAGCAAACTGTCAGAACAATAATTCATGCAAAAGGTTGTCACAAATTTCTATATTTACAATGGACAATATTTACAAAAAGTATTGCTTGTGTAAATTTTGCGAAAGTGTCGAAGAAATAGATAAACAACACAGTAACTTGCCACTTTTAAAATATTTAGTAAAGAACGCTGGTATAGATCTATTGGAAAATATCCTGTTTAAAAAGATACAAGAAATTCTTGTTTTTATTCAACCATCGTTAAACCGCGTGAGGAATACAAA
>JAEQML010056809.1:0-33273 GCA_016904865.1 Pissodes strobi
GCTGTGCTTACTGCTAACATTTGGTAATAGTCGTTTTATATGTGTGTTTTCTTTTGAACAATTGTGTTATGGATTTTAAATTGTAAATTTTATATCTTGACTTCGTTTGTTTGTTTTTTTAAATCCTAGTATAGTAATATTTCTCTTTCTTTAAAGTTTAGTTCTCTAAGGTTAAGTAAAGATATTGACGACCCAATGTTCCGTAACCAATAATGGCAATAAAGATTTTGAATTTGAATTTTTGAATTTGAATATATTGTATGTTTTTCGTTGTACGTTTTCAAATTGTAAGTTTGTGTTTTATGTACCATTTGGAGCTTGCTCTGTGGCGTACTGAACTGAATAAATAAATAAATAAAAGTGTATAAGGATAAACCATAACATTTGGAAGACTTAAAATTTAAAATTAGATATGAAATTAGGCAAATTAATGAAAATACTGTAAATAATGTTTTAGAAGGGTTTTTAAGTAGATTGGCATATTGTCAAGAAGTTAATGGTTGGCATTTTCAACACTTAATAAAATAATTTTTGTTTTATGATGTAATTTTTCTCTAAAACCGTTAGAGATAAGGATAGGGTATGCTACATGAATTATGCGCAGAATTTGACGTAGAATTCAAAATTCGACTGAAAAAAAATAGGGTTCTATTTAAAATACAAAATTTTTTTTCTACATCTACTTTTTGACACACCCTGTATAATTTCTTTTTGAGGCAAAAAATTCGGAAGAAAAAATTATAATCGACGTGTCCGAGCGTTTTTTCAAAAAATTAATTAAACGAATTTGTTCCATATTTTAGCCCATCACTGTACATTTAAAATAAGCTACAAAAAAAGCGTTTTCCAGTCCATCTGACATAATTATTCAGATGCAAAAACTATGTAATACATTGCAAATTTTCAAAAGAAAAATCGTTTTCGTTTATGGTTGAAATGTGTGTTTAATGAATGTACAGAACCATGTCTTGACACTATTGTTACAATGTAATTCTTTAGACTGGAAACAATATGGTGCTTTGAATTGTTCAAAATTGTGTGAAGAAAACTTGCTATATATCAAATCTCCTGTAAAGGCATAACCAATTTTTAAAATATCCAACAGACAAACTCAAAATGTAATATTCGGTTTAAAACAAACGCCATTGGATTATAATCAACCTAACAAGGAGAGCAAAAAATTAGACTTTAAAATATTAAATATCTTAAGCTATAAGAAATAATATACAACTGAACTTAAAACTACATAGCATAGGTGCTTTTCGTTGGCTGTTCTTCCTCTTGGAGGCCCGCTGATTTTTTTACATATTGAGGATTTACCTAAAACAATTATGCAATAAAAATATCGGTACAGAATACCTTTGATTTCTTTTAACGAATAATTTGAATCATGCCCGAAACACCGTTGCAAATTCTAAATGTATCTTGCACATCAATAATACGTACCTGTATTTCTTCGTCCATAACTAAAATTCTATTATTGAAGTCCATGCATAGGGCCATCTCATCTTCCAGGGTCTTCAATACTTCGGGTCCGCTGTACTTGTCGGGCTCGTCACTAAACACGACCATGCCGTCTTTTTGATTGATGGTGGCGTAGATTTGACCATTCTCGATCTAAAAATGGACTTGTATTGTTTTCAGAAGAAAACGGGTTCTTGCACACTAACACAGCAGTATTGACCAGCCAAAAATCAGTATTTTTATACGAAATTTGAGCTACTATTAACGAAAAAATGTATGATATCAAAGAACTCATTCCGCCAGAACCGAGCAGTTTTATGATGCGAGATTACTCACCATACTTAGAATGTGTTTCTCTGCATCCCCCGGTCCAGACAAACCAACTCTACTTGCGACGTCCGTCAGGCTCAATGTTAAAAAGGTTTTCGTGAGCCTCTGTATGTTTTTCTTGTACAAAACTGAGGAAACTTGCTTGACCAAACCCATATTGTGGTCTCTAGTGAATATCTATAAAATTATATAAATGAGCATTTTGTTAATGTTTTATGCCCACGTTCGTGCTCATTTTCTAAAATAAAGGATTTTTTTTTCGGATGCCTTTAATTATAGGAATATTTATATTCAAAATCAGGCTAAATATTTGATAAACACTGATGAATTTTCTAGATCACTCAAAAATATTATGTAAAATTTAACATGATTTTCAAAAAAAGTGGCTTGCTTCAAATTCATCTTTAGGTGACTTTAGAATTCAAGAAACTCTCATTGTGAGGCGTTATTATTAATCTTCATTAAAGCACAATAACTACTAATTTGATATATTTATGTACTTACCTCAGTATGTTTTGTAATTATATTATTCAGTTCTGTTGAATTATTGGTAACAAACGCGTTTGCCAGATCAGTATAAGGTTGCGAGAGGGGTTTTATAAACCTCATCACCACTTTTGAAGAGTATTTTGGTATTTGCTGGATCTAAAACAAATTAGAGACTTTTGGTTAGTAGTACCACAGCTTATTCAATAACCAGCTACTCATCTTGCGGCGGCATCCTTTGATTTAAGTAAGTCAAGTGAAAATTTTCGAAGAGGGCCATGAGTTAATATTTTTCTAAACGGCATCTGAATAATACTTTTGACAGTTCGTTTAATTTAAAATACGATGTTTTATCGTCTAAAATCCGTTTGAAAACGATTTTAAATGGCAAAATTGTATAAAAATCCGAAATTTCGGGTCTTTTTATGGCAATAGCCGTAGCTTGGGACGAATTTGTCGTGGATTTTGAAGCAAATATTCATTTTAAATTCAGTTCGCTTCGTGTCATTACATTGCCTGAAAAATCTCGAGACCGTGAAACTGATCCGCTTAGGGCACTGCCACGATGCGCAGTGTCTGACACTCCAACTTTCCGATTTCGATAGAGATGAATAGCTGGTTATTGAATAAGCTGTGGTAGTACCCCGTAAAATACGCATGATAGGCTAGCTACGTGTTTTATTACATTTTGTTGAGTAATTGTAAACGTCGCGGCGAGCAATGCTTTCGTTTGTGCAAGTAATAAAGTGAATATTTTTGTTTATTGTGCAAAATAATTACTACAAAGGGTATTGGTAGTTATCTCATTGGTAGAGGAAACACTTGTACCAAAAATTACGTGCCGGGAATCATAAAACAACCCTAAATTCCAAACTAGATTTGATCGCTGATAACAGAAGTAATCACTTAAATTGATCCTTAGCCGGTAAACACGGTACAGTGTTGCCGGTTGAAACTAGACAATGTCCCAAGCAATATGTAGAGTTTGCGAAGATAATTTTCTTGTTAATAATAAAGGTGTAAAATGTGTTTTCTGTGCTGAGGTTTATCATAATATGTGTGTAAAACTGAAGGATACTGCATCAAAATGCATCGCAGATACCAAGAATATATTATGGTTTTGCCATACCTGTATCATTATCGTAAAAAATAACCTACAAATTCTGCCCAAAATAAACGACTTGGACCGTCAAACTGAAGACCTGATAAAGAAGATAGGGTCTTTTGAAAGCAGAACAGATGAGTCCCCCAAATTGCAACTAAATCGATTAAAGCTAAGAGTTATGCAAATGCTGTAAATAAATCAAAAGAAGGTGTCATTATTGTAAAACCAAATGGAGAAAATGGGACTGAAGAGGATAGTACACAAATCAAAGAGGATATTAAGAAAAAATAAATCCAGGAGAAATTGGCGTAGGTATAACCAGCATGAAGTATACTAAAAATGGAGCGGTATTAATAAAAGTTCGTGATGTAAGGGAAGCTCAAAGATTACAGGAAGACATGGAAAATAAAATGAGCAATAGTGTTAACACAAACATTCCCGATAAGCGGAATCCTTGCATAAACATCGTTGGTTTGGAAAGAAATTACGAGAGGGAGGAGTTGATGAACACACTAAAGAGCCAGAATAATACTATAGTAAGCATGACAAAAAAGCAAAGCCAAAGATTTGTTATCAACAGTAGTAATCAAAAAGGGAAGAACAAAGAGACAGTCCAAAACAGCCAGACAAACTATATATTATGCACCAAAATATTCAGAGTATTAGATATAAAACATTGGAGATTGAAGCTTTATTAGATGGACTTGCTAATAAACCTACCATACTATGCTTCAGTGAACACTGGGTGCTAGAAAATGACGGAATACAATTTGTCAAAATAGGCAACTATAATTTAGTATCTTTTTTTGCAAGAAAGTCCCTCGAGCATGGTGGAGTTTGTATCTACTGCCAAGAAGACTGTGATTTTGTGGAAGACAAAAAAATAGTGGAACTGTCAGTGGAAGGTGTTGTGGAGTTGTCAGCTGCTATGGAAAGAAGTCAAAAAAATTTTAGTTGTATGTTTGTATAGGCGAAACTTAGGAACCTTTGAGGTATTTATTGAACCCATAGAGAAATTGTTGAATTATATATACTTGCATTATTTAAACTTTAAAATTGCAATTGCAGGTGATTTTAACTTAAACTTGTTTGATTTTAACACTCAAAACAAAATCTTTTTAGATTTAATGCATAGTTATAATTTGTCACAAACTATTTATGATGCTGCACGAGTTACGGAAAGCTCTTCTACCTTAATTGATAATATATTCTGTAATTTAGCTTCAGATTTTCAAGCAGTGGGATATGTTTTAAATACAGCACTATGTGATCACCATGCCCAGGTTCTGTGTATGGTACTTTCTTTGTCGTTTTTGAGAGCTTTTTTAACCAAAAGAAAATTAATGTAACAAAAAAGGAAAAGTCTTGGATTAAAAATTTCCTGTATGAAAAAAAGAGTTTTGTATTATAAAAAAAAAACAAGGGCCAGGTTACTAGGGAATATTTTAATAAGTACTGTAAAGTTCTAAAAAATGTCATAAAACAAGCAAAATCCATGTCAAATCAGCATTACATAATGAATGCTGAGAATAAAACAAAAGCCATATGGAACCTAGTAAACAATATTACCAGACCTAATACTAAAAAAAGACAGTGCTCAAAAATTTTTCTGACAAGTATGATACTGTCGCGAGTAATCGTGATGACAGTTCCTTTAATTTTTTCTTAATGCCTCCACCCATCTGTCATCATACGTTTGAATCGCGATGCCACGCCTTACTCAACGTGCAGGGGTATAACTCCGATGGTAGTACGGGATCCTTTACGTAAGGTGAGAAGCGAAGATAAAGAAAGCACTTAAAAAACAATAAAGTATATTAGATAAACTTAATGAGAAAAGATTAACAATGTGTATTGGTCAAAGACTTAACGATAGAGTTTTAACAGCGTTAAATTAACAATGTGTATTGGTCAAAGACCCAACGATAGAGTTTTAACAGCGTTTACTGGTCAGAAACTTAATGAGACTAGCCTATACCCAATTATTAAGGTGCGCATGCTTTCTCGACTTGAGGTATGTTTTATGAATTGTTTATAGGTCTTTTTGGTCACTGCTTTGTAAATATAGTTTATCTTATGTTGTGTTGTGTTTTATTTAATGTTAAGATATCTAAGAGCACTTGGACACTACACTTAGAAACTTCACTCGAAGAACTTTGACAGACTCGACTTTTCTACTGTGGTTAATGAAACCCCTAGTTTTAGCAGTCGATGTGGCTAACCAAGTACTAGGTTTGGGGCAGGAAAAGGATTATAACTTTAGCAATCGTGTGACTAACCAAAGAGCGGATTGAACCAAAAGCAGTCATGTGACTAACCCTGGAGCTGGTTTAGGTGAGACCAAAAGTCTGACGAACTGAAGGTTTGCCAGTGTATTTATATTAGAGAAATTGCTGATCATTGCATGCTTAAGGTTCATAATCGCTCCCGTTGACTGCTCGCGTTGTTTATAGTTTGCTTTTAATGTTTATTAAATAATTCCCAAGTTCAAGTTCAAACTTGGGACAGGGTGATAATTAGTTAATAGCTTTATGAATTATTATATTTGACAATACTGCAGAAGAAATTCTGAATAGGGTCAATAGGTATTTTATAAATGCATGCCCCTCTTTGCATTCCGATAGAAACAGCAGCTTTGTTGAGAACAGGGTTGGGAGTTCAATTTTCATAAACCTAGTTACTCCCAATGAAATTTTTAACGTAATTCAAAATCTTAAGAATAAAAAGTCTGTAGGTGATGATGACGTGCCTGTGTCTGTGTTGAAAGCAGTGGCTGAGGAGGTGTCTGGTCCTCTTACTCATATTGTGAATCGTTCACTTGTAACAGGTGTCTTTCCGAGTATGCTAAAAGTAGCTTGCATCAAAGCAGCTCATAAGAAGGGTGAAATAGACAATGAAGAAAATTACCGACCTATCTCCCTGTTGTCAAATATTAGTAAGGTTTTTGAAAGGATTATATATGACAGGCTGATTTCATTTTTTGAGAAACATTTTATAATTAGTAGTAGACAGAATGGCTTTGGAAAAGGTAAATCCACAGTTAGGGCAACCTGTCGAGCATTAGAAAGAGTTATAAATTCACTAAATAACAGGAACCTAACAATGATGATGTGTATGGACCTTTCTAAGGCCTTTGATTCCGTAAATCATGTCAAAAGCTTGAAATGTATGGAGTGTGTGGTACAAGTTTGTGTTTGATCAGATCATATTTGAAGCATCGTGTGCAACAGGTGGTTGAATGTGGTGAAAATGGTATCATGTACAAGTCTGAAAAATAGCTGTGAATAAAGGATCAATCTTGGGATCTTTGCTCTATGTCATTTATACGAATGAGCTTCCGGATGTCACTGATGAGTATATTGTTTTGTATGCAGATGATACTTCTCTCATATTCAGTGAGGAGAATGATGAACTAATTCTTCAGCGGGTGCATACAGCATTGGATTCCCTAAACGAATACTTCCCGGCCAATGACTTGCTACTCACTGTGTCAAAAACTCAGACCTTTATTTTTAGAAATATAACGGAGAATACTGCTACAATCTCCTACAATAGTGGAGAGTTAAAATCATTAGAGAGCATACGTTTTTTAAGTGTCCAGGTTGACAAAAGATTGGATTGGAGGGCCCACATTGAATGTTTGGCAGGGAGTATATCGATATACTGTTATGCTTTGCGTGTAGTGTCTGACAATGCGAGTACTGAGGCTGCTATTACTGCTTATCATGCTTATATTCAGTCCAGATTGCGGTACGGAGTGATATTTTGGGGTGATTCGCCTGACATACACAGAATTCTGGTCATGCAAAAGAGATGCATTCGTAGTATCTTCAGAATGAAACAATGGGAAAGTTGTAAACCCATCTTTATAGAACAAAAAATATTAACAGTAATAGGAATGTACATTTGGGATGCTGTGATGTATGTGTCCAGTAACGGAGATCTTTTTACTGACTGTGATCTGAAGCACGTACGTATATGATACACGCTATAAAACTAATTTGGTACCTGAGAAATACAACTGTACATACCTGCAAAAAAATTTAAAGTATTGTATTATAAAAATCTTTAACTGTGTTCCTGATAGAATAAGAAATTTGCCAAAGAATAAAGTCAAATATATTTTTAAAAATTATTTAGTTAGTAAGGCATACTATAATATCAGTGATTTTTTGAATGATCCAGATAAAGAATTTATACACTGTTAAATTTTAGGTGTAATAGTATTTAATAAGTGTTATTTTTTGTATACATTTTAATTTTTATCCTGGTATTATCATTAATGTTAAATTATAGGTGTAATGGTATGTAATAGGTGATTGTCATATATATTTTCGATTTTTAACCTGGGATTGTCATTGATGTTAAATTTTAAGTGTAATCGTGTTTAAGAGATGTTTTTTCTTTGTATACATTTTCGATTTTTAACCTATAGTATTAGTATTGTCAATTAAAAAAAGAAACCAAACTGCATTTCAAACAAAAATTTAAAATTTAAATGCTGTGCAAATAAAACGTTTAACAGCTTTCATTGTGATGCATGTTTAAATGTGTGCCCACACTGCTGTGCTTAAGTAGCGGGCCAGTATAATGCCCACTCTAAATTGCCCTAAGTTCCAAGTTTAAAAAACTTTTGGTCAGCTATGAAAAAATAAAGAATGTGTCTGCTAAGAAGGACATGACAATTGAATCACTGGAGATGCAAGAAGAAATTGAGCAGCTTAGTAAGGCAAACAGAGATAAGGACAATTATATAACTCGACTGAAGAGACATACACAAGACTTTGAAGACTCTGTATTTGCATCAGAAAAGGGTTTCATGGGCGGGATCAGTGACCTGGAGGAGGAATATAAAAAGTTGAATAGGGAAATTCTGCAATTGATGAATCAAAACAAGATTCTCTCTGTGGAAGTGCAGGAGCTGCAGAACAGAACTGAGGCCTCGGAGATTTAAATGTTTTGAAGAATGATATGATCACTAATATTGAAACTCTATCAGTGGAAAGCGAAGCTTATGTAAGAGACCTCAAGAAAGCTAATTATGAAATTTTTAACCTTAGGAATAACCTAAAAAATACTAATGATGCTGCAAGGCAAGGAGTATGTGATGTGGCTAATAATCCTAATGGACCCTTTATTACTCAACTTATGAATACGGAAATCCAGCAACATGCAGGAACTGTTTCTACTATTTAGTCTATTCCAAAAAATCGGAATAGAGTTGTTTTAACTGACGATTCGGGCAAAAACTTTGACAATTATTTGGCAAGAGTATTGACAGACTATAGTGTTCAAATTGTAACTAAGCCCTTTGCTAGTTTTAAGGATCTGGTATATACTGCAGATTATTATCTACATGATTTATCCGTTCAGGATTATGTAATAGTTTTAGCAGGTTTAAATGACAGAAGTATTCGCATAAGTGATATTACATTGTTATCAAATAAGCGTTTTAGTACAAATTTGTTGTTTTGCAGTTTGCCTTACAGTTATGAGTCAACTGCCGGGATTTTTGACTTTATATCTAGTATTAATAGCGAATTGTCATCCACTGTTGAAAAACTGAAAAGATTTTTTGGAAACTTCTGGTAAATTCTCATACAAAGATTTCACTTATTTGAATAAAAAAAGATTATTTAAGTCAGGAAGTATGATAGGGTCTTGTATTTATAATTTTAATGCTAAAACATTTAAGATATGTACAGACTGATACCATAAGTAAATGTATTAGCGTTCCAGTCGAAAATGTATCATTTTTCATAGATGGTATAACTCCAGAGAGACAGGGTTGTGTTTCTCTTCTCTGTTGCACTTCGAAAGCTAAATCTAAAGTTAAGGCTAAATCTCAATCTGAAGCTAAAGCCAACAATAAGTGCTTTCTATCTCATGAACATAACCAATTTTCCTTATTATCAATTGACGCTCAGTCCTTACAAAATAAGATGAGTGAATTATCACTTTTTTTAATTGATCAAGACTACCCAAACATAGTCCTCATTACAGAACATTGGTTAAAGGAAAATTAACTTGTGCACATTCCAGAATACATGGTTTTGTCAACTTTTTGTAGAACAAGATCGGCGTATGGAGGTTGCATGATCCTTGGTTGTAGGAGCTTCTTGGAAAGAAACTCTTTCCAGCAGGTGGATAGGTACAGTTTCCTTCTTGATGAGTGTGACTTTGAGTTTACCACTGTCTTTTCATCACGTCTGAATTTGTATTTAAAGATCGCCATTGCCAGATGTTAACCAATTTTTAAATAGGTTGGATACTCTCTTGTCCCTGATTCCTAACTCATGTTTGGTTTTATTGTGTGGTGATTTTAACATCAACGTTGAGGAGGGGAATGCTATGTCCACCTTACGCTTGTGTCAATTGATTTACAGATACATGTGAAATCTCCTACACGTTTCTAAGTTCTCATCCACTATAATTGATTATGTTTGTTCCAACACAGATGGTTATTATGATGTGGACTGTTCAGGTTGTCTCTCTCCACAAGGGTGATGATCCGACTGAACCGACGAACTGCCGTCCAATTTCTCTTTTGTCGACCCTGTCAAAGATAACTGAGAGGCTGGCAAAGTTATGCATGGTATCGTTTTCTGACAACAACAAAATCTTAAGCAAGCATCAATTTGGATTCAGAAAGAATAACAGCGTAAATGATGCCATGTTTAACTTGTTGCAGGACGTGTACAGTGGTCTGAATGAGGGTGAGCTTGCTGCAGCGGTCTTCTGTGATTTGTCCAAGGCATTTAATTGCGTCGATCACGGAATTCTGCTGCAAAAACTTCACCACTATGGTTTCAGGGGGGTGGATCTGTCTTGGTTGGGGTCATATTTGAGGGGACGGAGGCAGCGGGTTTTTATGGGTTTAGGCTTTTCTGTTCAGCGTAACATTTCTTGGGGAGTGCCACAGGGCGCTATGTTGGGCCCACTTCTCTCCCTTATATATAAACGATCCAACAGGCCTGGATATTGATCGCAAATTGTGAATGTTATAACAGGTGTCAAAGCGTAAACGTGTGCTCTCACAATTTTAATAAAGTTTGTAGTGTATAAGGAGGCAAGAGTCTGAAGTTGTTTACTGGTACCAATATCAGTGCGCAGTTTCTCCTGCGGCTGTTTGTGGACCTTTCCAGTCATTGGTTGAGGTAATATTGGCTTTAGCCGGCGTCGTGTTTCTTTGACCTTTTAATTTGTTTGTTTATCCCTGAATGTCAACGTCTCAACGTCAACGGTCAATAGTTAGTCGAACGGGAGCTGATAAGCGCCAAGTTGGTTCCAACGTTACCAAATCAGCAGAGGGCGTTTTCAGTTTGTTTTGCTGGTACAGTACATTCTATCTGTTAACAGTACAACTATTCACATTAGTACTGGGTTCTGGGATCGATATTATTTTGGCCCTTTCAGTGAAATTTAAGTTAAATTCACAGGAGCTATGGAAGAGATGCAGTGTGGGTTTTGTTATCTTAAGAATAAAACACTTTTGTTTGGATGTGCATGTGATAATTGCAAGAACATCTCTTGTAAAGATTGTAGTAAGATTTCTTCGCAGGAGATTAGATGCGCAATCGCTAAAACTAGAACCGTCTTAATATGGTGCAGGAATTGCATAGATAATTTCTCTAAATTCACTTCTGAAGGCAATTTAGAGAATTCTGGAGGGACTGATGATGTTGCAGTGTCCACACAGCCACCAAATACTTTAATTGACACTACTAAACGTCCTCTAAATGAAGCATTGGAAGGTTTAGAAGAACGCCTTCAAAATAAAGTGGAAAATTTGACCAAGAATGTGATCGACAGCAATAAGGACCCAGTAAGATTTTTGTTGCAAAATAGAAATGGAAATCTGAACACTCACCACCACCTCCGCTTTTCCCGCACCGCCAACAAACCACGGACCCAGATTAACCTACACTTAATCTCGGCCACGGACAGCAGAAATATTCTAGAATCAGCTGTTCAGAGTAAGGAGATACAGGTGGATGTTGCCAAATCTTCCTCTTCTTCTTCGTGTATCAAAGGAGGAATGGTGGAGAAACGTCATACAGACAATGACAAGGTAAATAATGTAAATATAAACAAGGAATCAGCTGGGGGGAACCAGAATCATCTGCAGCAGGGATTTACTCTGGTACAAAATCGAACCCCAGTTTTGGGAAAAGCTGACTTTCGAGGTTATGATAATTTTGCAGGTTCAACAGATAAGGAATATTTTCATCTCGGACGCGTTAGAATGGGGGTAACGCCTAGTTTTATTGAAGAGCACATCAAGAAACAGTGCCATCAGATTAGAGATGTTAAAGTTGAATCTTTGCCGATTAGAGGTGAGACTATTTCTTTTAAAATAAGCATCAATGGGGATTGCAAAGATGACTTTTCGAAGCCCGAGGGGTTGTTTTGAGGAAATTTTGGTTGAATAACAAGCGCAAGCTTAAAAATGTTCCTCAAGATCAAATAAATCAAACCATAGCTTAGTACAGGACAGCCCTTCTGGGTCAGGTATTTGCGTGTACTATGTCAATACGGGAGGTATGAGAACTAAGATAAAAGGTTTTCAACAGACACTTAGTTGATGCTGCTATGATATTGTTATGATTGCCGAGACTTGGTTAACATCTGAATATTCAGATGCTGAGGTTGGAGTATCAAATTATGATTTATATAGATGTGATAGTAAAATGGGCACAAATACTGTGAAGGCTCCTGGAGAAGGGGTTTTGATTGTGGCTAAAAAGAGTTTATATATACAGAGAATTCTTACTCCATCTGTTGATGCAGATATTTATCAGATCTATTTGACTTTTGCAATGAACAATCAAAACTTTGTTGTTGGTTGCATTTATATACCATCTCCATCTCCTCTTCAAGCCTATATGAGCTATTGTGAATCTGTCGAATATGTATATAGTAAATGTTCCGATAGTTTGTTTGTCTTGGCAGGTGATTACAATTTGCCGCATGTTAGATGGGGCAATGATGTTCTTGGTTTGGTGGTTGCTGATTGTCTGGATAATAACAATGACTCGCTACTTTCTCTAGCAAATTGCTTTAACTTCTATAATTTCTTTCAGAAAAATAAGGTGTTAAATAACAAAGGGGTTGCACTGGATCTAGTATTCAGTAGTTCAGATTCAATTAGTGTTAGGCCCGCAATAGATAAGATTTTTGAGAATAGCTAACACCGCACAGCAATTAGTTTTGACCTTTTGTGAATTGAAAACTCTGATGATATAAAATATGAGGAATATTTTTTGCTATTAATAATTGCCTGGCTGGGATAAATTGGAATTTGTTGTTTCTGAGAGCAAACATCAATTGACGGTATAGTTGCATTAGACCTATCGCATGTATGATGCTTTACTCTTGCAAGAGGACCTTAATTTGTTTTTTGATTGGTGTGACCTAAATAAAATGTCACTTAATATTAATAAGTGCCATAAGATTACCTTTTCTAAACAAAGAAACCCTATCACTTTTCTTTATAAAATAATAAACAACGTACCAATCGGTGTCAAAACAGAAGTTTCTGATTTGGGAGTATTTATTGACTCCAGGTTGTCATTCAGGAGCCACATCAGTCGGGTGACGGGAAGGGCAATGAAGGTTCTGAGTTTTATACATCGTTCCACTGTCGACTTGTCTTTGTCTACATTTAGACTACAGTACAAGCTCGGTATTATGAACACGCGCTGTTATGAACAGCCCAGTAATATGAACACAATATTTTTTATTAAGGCTACTCTGTAATATGAACATCGTATAATCTCGGTAATATGAACGGAACAAATAAACTCGTTTAAGCCTGTCTGAATTGCATATTATGTAGTAGATATTTCGTTTCAGTCATTCCACAGTTTTCCACCGACAGTAGCAGGTTAAAGCACAGTTTAAAGTGAACTTTAGTTTGGTGTATTTATGTAGTTATCCTTCTGTTCGCGTGAAGTTGAGAAACATTGAACTTGAAATGGTTAAAGTGAAGGGAAAATCGAATTGTTTGTCTCTTTCGAAAAAAGCACAAATTCTAGAAGACGGTAATAAAGGTTTGAACGTTACCGTACTGGCGAAGAAATATGGCATTGCTAAGTCCACAGTTTGTTTTATTAAAAACAAAAGAGATCAATTCTTGAAAGGGTTAGCAATACATTAAAACCAACCCAAAAATGCACATTAAAAAAGGCTGAATTGCCGGAATTGGAGATGCGACTTTATAGGTGGTTTCTTGCTCAATGTGAGAGGAATATGCCAGTTTCAGGTGACTTGATCAGGCAAAAAGCCTTGAGTTTGAGTGTGATTTTAAATGTTGGTGGTTTTAAAGCGTTTCAAACAACGTCACGTTGATTATTGAAGATAAGTGGAGAAAAACTTTCAAGCCAGCCCGAACTCATCGACCCATTTAAAGCAAGATAAGGAGAGTGATTCAAAAACACAATTTAAATGAGCACCAGCTGTACAACGCTGACGAAACTGGATTATACTGGCAGCTGCTACCGGATAAAACTTATGTTGCTTTAGCTGAAAAAACAGCCCCTGGAATGAAACTTGCTAAACAACGAATCACGTTTCTGGGTTGTATAAACGCTTCAGGCTTACACAAAATCAAACCATGAGTCATAGGAAAAGCCAAAAATCCCAGATGCTTCAAGAACTCAACAATCCCCTCGTTTATAGAAATAGTAAAAATGCATGGATGACCGGCGAATTGTTCAAAAACTGGTTTTTCCAGCAGTTTGTTCCTGAGGTAAGCTTGATCTACCATTCACATAGGTGCACAATCTGACTAGCTGTTGAAAAAGCTATGTTACTTCTGGACAACGCACCGTCTCATCCACCGGCTGAAGAATTGAGAACTAATGATGGAAATATTTTTGTGATGTTTATGCCGCCAAATGTAACGCCTCTGGAATCCCATCTTCGTTACGGTATCGCTTTTTGGGGAACAGCTATTCATTATTTAATAAATATACTCTTCGTTTATCAAAAGAATTAAGTATTTGTTCATTTTGGAAGCTGCTTGTCTTGTATATTTAAATTGTAACAAGTTTTTAAGTTAGGCCTAGGTATGTCATACACCAACACCTTAATTTGCAACTACCTATTCCTACATCTAGCCTAACGAAAAATTCAATTATTTATGAGAGTATTAAGATGTATAACCACCTTCCTCATGTAATTAGGGACCAGCCTATCCTAAAGGCATTTCAAAAGCACCTTCGAGGAGTGCTAGTTGCCAAGGCCTATTATAGCTTGCATGAGTTTTATGAAGACATCTTGTAAAATGCCCATGAAAAAAAATAAAATAAAAAATAAATAAAATTAATGTTATTGATTTATTTTATAGTTTCAGTGTGCCTACTATTGGTATTATGACTGTGTTATATTAACTTATGCTGACCTTCATTCTTGGTTGTTTGTTCTTTTTAAAATTATGTATTTGTATGTGCTGTTGGTTTATGTGTCAATATTAACTATTTAGGTACTATTTCTCGCTTTGTCAACAAAACTCTCAGTATTCTGAAAATAAAGCATTTTTTTTTTACTTTTTATATCTTAATTCTGGAAAACAGACCTTTCACTTAATATTATCACTTGGAATATAATACTTTTGACTTTGACTAAAACAAAAATGCAAGAAGGTATTTCTGTATGCATGTTTCCAGTCAAGTTTAGAACTTTTTTGACTGACATTTTTCCAATTATCTGTTTTGAGTTTGACCTTGAATCACCAAAAACAAAGCGCTATCTTCACTTAGTTTATTGCATTTATCCCACACGTAGTATGGACTATAAAAAATATTCTTGCAGTTAGAAATTTGCTTTAACTTTTCGTGAAACCTTATTTGAATTACGTATAAATAAGCTTCCACGGTTTATAAATATTTTTAGATGTGCAACCATGAACTTACTTTGCCATGTAATAGTAAGGACACCAGAATGAATTTCTTGTAAGCCTCCAACATAATATGAGATACAGCATGAGCAGGGGTCGTCAAGGCAACTTCAAAGAAATAGAGAGCTCTATCCAAGTTCCGAAGGGCCAGATATATTTGGCCTCCATAGTAGTAATACAATAAAAAGTATTTTGCATCAAATTGTGGGTTATTTGGACTGGTATGTGTTATCTATAAAGCAGCAAAATATGAATTCAGAATTAAAATAGTACTGAATCTGTAATCTATATTTATAAACTAATACTTAGACTTACTTCTTGACAGATGCTAACAATATCAACATCCAAAATTTGGAGGGCTGGTTTGAAGCACTTGGCAAGCAAACAAAGCTGACACAGATCTGCATGGATGGATGTCAATTGATTTTCTGACAAGTATTTTAGCCTAATAATGACATGTTTTAATAGAGAAATGCCTTTCATTGGCGCCTTCTGTTCCACAAGGTAGTTTGTGAAAAGATGGCAGAATTCAGAAACTAAAATTAAAGGAGAATAATAAATAGTCTTAGTCACACAATTTATTAATTTGCTTATATGTAGGCAAAATAATTTCATCTTAACTAGCAGCTCATTTAGACACAGTATAAATTAAAAATTTATTGACAAAGAGCATCATATACAACAACAATGGTTACTTACGTAAATCTGGAGCACTTCTGACTTGCTCAATATTACAGTTCAGAATAAACTCCTGAGCTTGCATAAATCTATTGTCGGGTAATGACACATTGGGACTATTAAATTTTGCTAACAAAACTGCTAAAACGCCTAAAGAATGCTGTTGGACATCCAAAGTTTCAAGTACATTATCTAAATGCTGGGCATTTTTCAATAAAGCTTCACTAGACTTCGTTATCGTTTCATATAGTTCCCTAAAGTTACCTAGAACATAAATTAACAACGTATAATGGTGCAAGAGCAAAAATAGCCTGTATTTCTGGGGTACAACCAATGGGTACCAATTGAATTCTAACCTCAAAATATCCGTTTAATGAGAAAATTCTGACACTTACCGTGACTAGAAAGATTCCGCACTGAGTTAACAAATTGCTCTAATGCTGATGCCATATCATGAAGCCGAAAATAATAATTATTTCTAAAAAAATACAGAAAAATCTTAACAAAATATTTTATGACAAGTTTGTTTTTCTTGTTTGACCTTCACAATAGACAGACAGGACTTAAGTGACAACTGACAGTTGACAGTAGTCAATATACACCGGTTCCCATGGTTGCCACTAGAAAAATTGAAAAGTAATTGTTAATTGTTCTGAAATTCAAAGAAATAAAGTAATTCGCACACTTCCGGTCCAGCCGTCGAAGTACGAGCACGTTGGAAACGGATTACAGACATCGGCACGGGCAGTGGAAGCTGTTTGCTTAGATAACGTGTTCCAATCCTTCGGGGGGTGCCTGGAAAGTCGTGCCGGCTGGACAGTGTAAGAGGTGGGTCGTGTAGTGTGGGGTGATTCCTACTAGGACTTCAGGGAATTTCCGTGCGTGGTAGCGTGGCCTGTGGGCGGTCGGGGATGTTCCCTGCGGGGATTTGAAGTCTCTGACAGAAAGTGGTTATACCTACAGTGTGCGAAACCTCCTTGCATAGGAACTCAGTTGTGCATTTCATTAGCTTATAGTTGTATAAAGCTCGGGAATCACCAGGGGCACAGGCCCGTCTTACTGGTCTTTCCCACTGAGTACAAGGCCCTTCAAACTGGACTAACGTGTAACGGATGTAGAAGGGTAGCTCTACCTCTCCCTAAGCGCCGGACGAAGGGTGCGCTGGCAAATTGCCTCGTAGCAGTGCCATCCAACCCTCTGTAAAGAGGGTCATCAGATAAGATAAGATAATTTTTGACAGAAATGGTATTTTGATTGGATATGAAGTTTGAATATTATTATTCCTAGTACTACTTTTGTAATTTATATATTGGTGACACTATTTTTTTTTTATAACAGACATATAATATCAAGTGTACTGCTGACTGCTGCGTCATGATATCTAGATCTTGGCCCAAGACGTTGCCCGGACACCCGTCACAGGGCTTCAGAGATGCGCGAGCATTACATTGGATACACATCATATCCACAAGAATAAAGTTGTTATTTATTCTTGTGCACCATATCCACAAGAATTTGTTTATTCTTGTGCCATATCTTTATAGTAGACGTTTCCCGTACCACATCAGAGGGTTTCATAGTTGCGCAAGCATTACATTGTTGACGAACATCATATCTTTAGGGTGTAGCGAATTGTCGTCAAGTGGTCTCGTGGCGTGGCTCAATGGTTGGATGATGTGTTTTCGATACGGGGCGGCCCGGGTTCGATCCCAGCGACAAAACATGTTTCTTTTTATGTGTAAACGTCTTACGCGGCGGTATGTGGTTAAATTTCGACAAATGGGACGAAAATGCGGGGACGCAATATGTAAACGCGATGTGACATTATAACCCGTGCGCATTTATTTTATTCACAGTGTATTTGGATCCATAGCACAGGTTAATTTTAATAGACGGTTGAATTTAGAATGAATTTTCGCTTCAAAATCCACGACAAATTCGTCCGAAGCCACGGCTATCGTCCTAATAAAGTCCGTAAATTTCGGATTTCCATACAGTGTTGCCATTTAATGGTTTTTAAACGGATTTTAAACGATAAAAAAGCATATTTTAAATTAAACGAAGTGTCAAAAGTATTATTCAGATGCCTAGACGTTTAAAACAATATTAAGTCATGGCCCTCTTCTAAAATTTGCAAAATTTGGTTATTGACTTTCCCAAATCAGAGGATGCCGCCCCAAGATGACTAGCTAGTAGTGAATAAGCTGTGTCCATAGGTTAATGTTATTCCTGGTGGCATTAGATTTTCGTGTCGAATTTGTGCTCTGAATTAATCCACTCCGATTGAAGCTGCCAGTAAGTATTTTTAAAGAATCCTAACTAATATTATAAATGCGAATAACAATAATATAAATGAGAATGTGTTTATGTGTTTGTTTCTTACGCTTTCACGCATAAACTACTCAACCGATCATCATGAAATTTTATACAGATATTTTCAAGGGTATAGTAAAGAACATAGGACACTTTTAGCTTTTACCCGCAGCTTCACTCGCGTTGATTTTTACTGTTAGTTTTAATCCTATTTTTATTTTCTTGAGGTTATATTTGCAAAGTTTTTTTCTTGATTTTGGGCATGCCTTAGGTTACTTTTGGTCAGTTTTTGTTCGTTGTGCCCCTATAACGAGCGAAGCGATCGGAGGGCTATGCGTGAAGGGTAATATTAGACATTCTAATGTAAACGTTACAAATGTAATGCACATCAGGCGGTATCTATGACGGGAATGTGTTTTGCAGGTTGTCTGTAACCGTTAGTGTAAAACGTATTCTTTCTAACGCTAGGCAACCAATTCCAAATAAGTGGTAGCCTATATTCAGGCGTCACACGGCCTAAGGTGGCATTACATTTTTGTGTCGATATAGGATATGTATACAAATCAGTGTCTCGAGTACTAGCAGCGCTCAATTTTTTTATTTCTGATACCATGTGTAAAAAGTTTTTTGTCTATTTTGGGCATGCCTTGGGTTAGTTTTGGTTAGTTTCTGTTGGTTGCGCCACGTAGCGAGGGTAGCGAGCGGAGGGCCATGCGTGATTAGCAATATTAGACATTTTTATCAACAATGTGATGCGGGCGCATCTCTGAAGCCCCCTGATATGGTACGGGCAACGTCTTGTTATCTTTATGGTCCAGCGAATTGCTTTCAAGTGGTCTCGTAGCTCAGTGGTTTGGTGCTGTGTTTGTAAAACGGCGGCCCGGGTTCGATTCCCGTCGATGTTTTTAGTTTTTTTTCAAAGCTATATTTCTTTAATTTTTTAAATTTGGGTTAGTTTCGTTTGGTTGCGCCCTGGAGCGAGCCAAGCAAGCGGAGGGCCATGCGTGAAGTGAAAATGAAATGCAAAACTACTCTGAAGCCCTGTGACCCGGTCCGGGCAACGTCTTGTAATTTTGGCAGGAACTTTTTGAAAAAAAAGTCTATCGGAAAAGAAAGCCGGTCAGGCATTAGAATATTTTCAAAATAAGAGGACATCTGGTTACCCTCCCCCATAGGAAACTGCTTCGAATGGTTGAAATGCTATTTCCAATTCCAAGTATAAATTTGTTTCTGTTAGGTAAATAGCCCAAGCAGCACTCGTTGAAATCTAAGGAAGTAGATAGGTATAAAGAACCTAAATAGAAAATCTTTTATAGTTGTTTTTGTTACATAAATAATTAATTGCTCGCGAGACATAACAACATGCCAATAACAGTGGCTTTGAACTAATCTTTCCAGGAGGTATTAGATCTTATTCTCCACAAGATTGCAGCGTGTCATCAAAGCCATAATAACAAACATCTCTTCAACTTGACAATAGGCGAAATAATACCCACTATTGAATACAAGAACCCTAAGTGCAAGTGCACTGATTGGGATGGGTTTAAACTTACCCTTCAGAAGCAGATGTGGAGAATTTATTCCAAAGATAACAAATTGGAAGAGATTGAGCTGGCTTCGGAGCAACTGATGTCAGCCATAAATCTAGCATCAGTATCAGTAGAGAAGGGGTGGCCCCTAGTGGGCGAACCCCACACATGGATCAGGCCCCAAGTATCTGCGTGCGGAGCCTTCTCTGGTTAAGGCATCAGCAGCCTCGTTTCACACCAGCGTAACCTTTTTTTACGATTTGCAAAATCTAGCATATCACGAAAACTTTCTTGGTGGAACAACTCCCTAGACAAACGAAGAAGAATAAGTTATAAACTCTGCAATCGAGCCAAAGAAACCAGCATATGGGATAAATACAAAATTGTTCTGACGAACTACAACAAATCGATTAGGGACGCTAGTTGCTTGGGAACCATCTGCATGAGCATGAAAGATGCATCTAGCAGTACTAGGATTCTTAGAAATCTCTCTAGAAAACCCGTTTGGGTGTTGGGAGCGCTAAACCGTCAAGACGGGCCATTTACAGAATCTAGTATAAAACTCGCCAAAAAAACATTTCAGAGGATTTTTGAGAGGTGCTAATTGTAATGTGTAATGTGTGACTGGTGTGAAAGAGATCAGCTCTCTCTGAACCCACACAAAACGGTAGATGGAAAAGGTTGGAAAACATAAGGCCACATTCACTCTACAAATGCAGCGAAATATCTAGGAATTACTCTAGATAAAACACTTAACTGGAATGTACATGTAGATAAAATAGTCTCACTTTGAACCTGCAGACGCATTTGCGGTAAAACATGGAGCTACGTCCCAAACAAATGCACTGGTTATATATTGCGATCATTATACCGATGATAACATTTGGAATAGTAGCTTGGTATTCTAAGCCAGAGCTTTGCGAGAATCAAATTATCACTTTTGTAAAGACGGGCGTCCTTGACAATTAGAGCCGCTTTTGGCACTACACATACGGGCGCGCTTGTGTGTATCTTCAATCTGCAACCTCTCCAGATAATTCTGGAGAGGGAGGCCAGATGGGCTATGAATAGATTGGCACAGGTGGTGACCAAAAATCTGCAGGCTTTCATCATGATAGTCAAAAAGCTGCAGAACGCTAATGAACGCGGCAGTGTGCTGGGTCTCCTATCAGATGGTATTATACCTATCAAAATTAACTGCAATCATGCCTATGACGAGATTGTGGGAGACCCAGAACATCTTAGAATAATATATACCTAATAATTGCCTCACTTACGAATCCAAGACCAACGATGGCACAGAAGTCGCTGCATTGACTGGGTAAACAATTTCTTAGGCTGAAGTTCATGTCAATGAAATAACTGCACAGTGACACGTTGATAAAAACTGGAAAGGCAGTTCCACCAAAATATTATCGAATAGTTGAGCGGCTTTGAAATCTTTTGACTCTAGTCGTTGTTCATGCAAAGTAGCTTGGAACTGCCAGAAACTGTGAGAAACTACGCACCAAACTAGGACAGGGAGAATACACTTACATTGATCTGGATACCTGAACATACAGGCTATGATGGCAACGGAAGTACTGGTGCTCTTACAAAGCAAGCAGCCGCAACAGCCTTCATAGGACCACAAACAGTATTGGGAATAACTTACAACATAGCTGAAGCTGCCCTCTCCAAGTGGAGACATAAACACCATGTAGGCCAATGGAGAAAGCGACCGGGTCTAGCACACTCAAAGATGACAGTGACTCTGGTCGACTTACAGGTACAAGATATAGTTGGCATGTACACTGGTCATTATGCTCCATGAAATGCTGGCCGAAAAACGGGATGCCGCTTGTACTTTGAGGACGAAGAAACAATGGAACATGATTTATGCTTCTGTCCAGCAACGGAAAAAACCAGGCAGTGTTTGAAAACCGTCAAGTATCACGTGACAACCACCCAAAACTCAGGAAAGGCGGGGTGACAATTTATATTTCATCTTCACCCCCCGCCTCATCAATTGTAATAGGGCCAATAAAGGTGGCCGTTTAATACCTGGCATCCCCGCCGGTAGCTGAACTAAAACAATACAATTAATCGGGACGAAACTGCGTTCTTGAGAAAAAATCCCTTTTCTAGCCTGTCTATTTTTAGATATCTATTTTTTAAATTTTCAATGCTCTGGACAGTCTGGACAGTACTGAACTTGGTAATCGCCAAAAAACACTTCATATTTTAAGTACTTTATTAGAGGCGCTTATGGAATAATGTCGTGCGACAATGGACGTTGGGTACACACCTTTAAATTTAGAGGTGTGTGACACGCATATATTTTATTCTTAAAGGCTCCTAAGAAGGCCTGTCGCCCGACGAGTCCTAGGCTGCGCGCGCATTACAGTGTTTACGTTTACATTTGTATTTTTTTCCACTTCATGCAATGCCCTCCGCTCGCCTCGCTCGCTCCGGAACGCAATCAATCAAAACTAACCCAAGACATGCCCAAAATCATGAAAAACCGTTTTACAAACATAACCTTAAAAAAAGGCATCTGCATATCTCGCCACTGGAATCGAACCCGGGCGGCCGTATCTTAAATGCAGCATCTAACCACTGAGCCACGAGGTTAACTGAGAGCAATCCCCCAACTATTTATCAGAAATGTGCCTACGTAAATATTTTAAAGTGTGCCCGACCCAGGACTTCTCAGGCGGTAGGACTCGTTACGAAGTTACGATACTCATCACCATGCTTAGGAATAAAATATATGCCTGTGATAGTGGGCCATAGGAAATTTTGGTTCCTAGATATGTACGTATGGCAACATTGAACAAAAAAAATTTAAAAAGCAAAAAGGAAATGGCCGCTGACATTCCATAGAAAGTCGAATGTCAAACAAATAAATTTTCAATTTATGGAATAAAAAACTAAATTAAAAAGATATATTCACTAATTAATCAATTACTATTGTGTACAATGGTCCTCAAATAAGAGGAAGTTAAACAACATTCCGTCATGATCGTTCAGGAACCCGTACAGGTAGCTTTTGTCCTCCGAGTTTTGTTACCCTTATTTAGTTTATTTTTTACATAAATCCTTTTTAAATTCTTTTAGGCCGCTATCTGGCATTGCTTAAATCATTATGACTATCCAGATGCTGTGTTTTTGTCGGAACGCTTATATGCTGAAGGTAACAATGTTATTTGTAATGTTGCTAAACTTCTTTATTTATCTTTGTATTTATAGGTATATTAAGTGGTATAATTTTTATATTTTTAGTAAAATCAGACGAAAGTTTGTACCTGCTTGCTACAGCTTATTACAGGAGTGGCCAAAAGGCCCACGCTTACCACACTTTAAAAGATAGATATGGTTGGTCCACCCAGTGCCAGTTATTGTTTGGAATTTGTGCTTTTGATCTTGAAAAGTGAGTATCTTTTTTATTATGGAATATTCCAGCCTGTATAAATATCACCAGTTTGCAATGGAATAATACTTTTAGATATGCAGAAGCTGAATCAGCTATAGTTGAAACAGAAGATGGTGCAGCGAGATCCTTAGATGATGTTGTTACTGACTTCGGTGATCAAGCTGCATTTGCCTTGGTCCTTTTAGGAAAAATAGGTGCTAGAACTGAGCGGAAATCTAGGGCGATAGAGGCATGGAAGAAAGCGTTGAAAGTCAACCCATTTTTATTCTCAGCATTTGAAGGCCTGTGTAAAATTGGTGAAAAACCAAACCCAAATGGTATTTTTCAAACTGATAACATTGGTAAGCCTAGTGTTTACTTCTTACAAATTTTAAACGTATTTTCTGTAGCATTAGCAGTATTATTAAGGTTCAAATGTAGGTTATTAGAAGTATTATATTAGGAAATAAAGATATTTATTTAGCTGTTTATGCAGAGTTGGCACAAGTACTTGAAGCACAAAGTGCAAATATTAGATATTTCCAAAAACTAATTATATTTACTTTAGGCATGCTTTATTGTCCAAAGAACTTCAATTTCCATTGACAAAGCTATTTCTGTAGCCAAACAATGGCCTGGCAAAGAACAACATAAGGCCAACAAACAAATTAGACAATCTTAGACAGAATTAGCACGCTAAACAAAACCTAATGTAATGTGTCATGTTAAAAACTATTAAGCATGTATAATGTATATGTTGAGTTAACCAAATTAAAACAAAACTAGGCTGAACCTAGAACTACAATTAAAATGCTAAAAATATGGAAAAGATTAACAATAAATCTGAAATTAAAAATTAATTGCAATTAAAATATAACTGATTTATACAACATCACTATTGTACCTGCATAGAGTAGAATGCCCTCTGCAATAAGACTCTTAACTCTCCTCCGGAACTGCATGTAAGGCAGTTTTCTATAATAAAATTTGTGTTCAGATAATTGTAGATCTTGAGGCTTTCATAAATTGCCTAGGTATAGGTAGACATAAACTTCAAATTTGATTCTGAGGTGTGTTATATGTATATTGTGTTGAAACTCCAAAGAATTTTTTGTTAATTAGACAGACTGTTCTGAAGGTTAGTCACAGTTTATCTTTGCAACTACCTACTTTCCACCACAAAGTGCACCTGAAAAATATATGCAGTTTACTGAGACTGTCGATAGTGTGGCTGAGAAATATCCAGATTGTAATCTATGTGGATTTTAACCTTCCAAATTGTGAGTGATCGAATGATGGCCTCAGTGGCCGTACCTGTGTGGAAAGTCACCTAGGTTGAACCCATGCAGATCCTCTCATTTTTATGCTCATATCATAATCTCTATCAAGTCAACACAGTAAAGAATGCTAACCACAACTTGCTGGATCTAGTTTTTGTGCAGGATGGTGGAGTTGAGATGTTTGCAGCAGAGGAAGCCCTGCTTCCCGAAGATGTTCACAATCTACCACTGTCATTTGAGTAGAAATGTGAATCTTGTTTTAACAGCTCTGGATTGACTGGTGACATTTTCTATAGAGATTTTCTCTCAATGGATGTGCACAGCTGCTAAGATTTGTGTCGCAGTTTGATTGAGATGAATTCTTTATGGGGAGGCCTCTTGCTGATATGGTCAATATTTTTTATGACATTGTTTACTTGACAATTATTGATATTTTTGTTCCCTTGAAGAAATATTCACCAAGGAACTTTCCCATCTGGTTTTCTCTAATTCTGAAACAAATGATAATTTATAAAAAGAGAGTGCATATAAAATACCATAGAACTCAATTGCTTGGTGATTATACTGACCCAACTACCAAGTTCAGTGCTTAATTAAACCCAATGGTTATATTATATGGATGTAATAATGGACAAGTTTGTTGAGTCTTTTTCCAAAGATGATTGTATGATTGTACTGGCAGCTGAACATCATTTTGAACAAAATTGTTTGCCTAAAGTTAAGGCAATTTGGCAAAAAATTAAATTCTGTACACATACCAATTTATTATTTTTGTCTCACCCAAATATAAAGAAATTTAACATTACAGAAAAAATTGATAGAAATTATGGTAGGTTTTGTTCATTTATAGACAGGATTAATCAGTTTGCGGAGGGGGAAATTTCTTTCTTATATTGTGGAATTAGAGCAAAAAGACAAAGCAAGTGGAAGTACATTTCAGAACTTATTTCACAAAAACAAAACTTAAATGAAAAATCACAGAAAAATTGGATTTACTCATTTTGAAAAAGTTTGATGTGCTAAACGAGGGTGATAGCCAACCACAAGCTACTTCCCCATTATCTGGGAGTGAAGGTCTCAATCAACAGCAAAAGACCACTACATTAATTGACTTACTTGAAAATCCTGTGCAAATTATTAATGATACTCAATAGCTTTCAACAAATAATCAAAGTTTTTTTTGAATCGGCCATAAATACCTGTTTTTCCGTAGTTTTATTAAATTTACAATCTATTACAAATAAATTTGATGAATTACGTATTTTGTTAGATAGTTTTAATTACCCCAAAATGGTGGTAATCTGTGAACATTGGTTAAAGCCACAGGAAGAGTTAATCCTGCCTAATTATGTAATGTTGGATATATTTAATAGAAAAGAAGACTTTTTTATCAGTATAAATTTAAAGCTATTACTGCTTTTGTGAATCAAAAAGAGAAAGTTATGTTTACTGTGTTTGATTCTAATGTTCATATTTATATTTTGTGTATTTATCATGCTCCATGTTGCGTTTTTTTTTAGTTAAATTAGAAACTGCTTTATCTGATCTGATCTGATACTTTGTGGCGATTTTAACATAGATTACCTTGATCCTTTTGATAATAATATGAAAATGCTCTCTAATTTAATTAATTCTTATGACTTAAAGGTTCATGTTGATAAACCTACTCCTATAACAGCACATTCAAAAACCATCATTGATTATGTATGTTCAAATTTTAATCAGGAGCAAGTTAAGTGTGATGTAATAAATGCTCTCTAGGGCCATGAAGCCGTATTATGTACTTTTGCAATTAATAAGATGGGAAAGGGGATTACTAAGAAGTGGAGTTGGATATATATCAAAATAAATTATGATAGGTTCTCGCAATTATGTGGCTCTGAAGATTGGCAATCTATTTTGACTTGCCCTGTCCCATTGAAAGTTTTTCATGAAGTTATGTGTAGACTTTTTAACAAAAGAAGAAAAGAGAAAAAACCGTGGATTACCAAGGGTATTCGAGTATCGGTTAAAAATATGGGTTCATTACATTAGATAAGAAAATTTAGCATGAATAATAATTTCTTTATATCTTTTTACAATAGATATAGAAGAATATATATAGAAAAATCATTAGAATGGCTAAACATTTTTTTTATCTTAAGAGAATATATAATTCTGATGATGTTCAGAGAGAATCTTGAAGGGTGGTGAATGAACTTAGGGAAAAAAGTAGCCAAAGTAATACTGTTGTTTCTGAGCTAAAATCAAATGAATTAAACGAGTTTTATTGCTCTTTAGCAAAAAATATCTCCAGTCATATTAATTCCAACAATGATCATCAATATTTTTTTAATTATCAGTCTAAACCTGAATCATTCTTTTTTGCTCCCGCAGATGTAAAAGAGCTTAAACTAATTTTTAAACAAATAAAAAATAACAATGCCTTAGGATGGGACGAAATCACCGTAAGGTTGTTTTTAAAACTACCCCAACAAGCCTTGGAAGTCTTGGCATCATCAATAAGCGACCGCTTTAAAAGTGATGCTCTTCAGAATGCTACAATAATACCTTTATTTAAGGGTGGTGACACCGAATGTCCTTCAAACTTTCGTCCAGTAGTATTATTGCGTACATTATCTAAAATAGTAGAAAAGCTTGCAAAAAGCGCATTTTGTCATATTTGGATCACCAGAATATTTTGAGGAGTGAGCAGATTGGTTTTCAGGCTTCTAAGGGAACCTCAGATGCAATTTTTACTTTTCTGAAAACGCTGTATTTAAGACTGAATTGCGGAGCAGCAGTGTTCTGTGATTTATCTAAAGCTTTTGACTGTGTTGATCACGGAATACTGCTGTGGAAACTTGAAGCTTATGGATTTAGGAGGCTTTCACTTGGTTGGTTTAGAAGTTATTTGGCAGGTAGACATCATGCAGTGTGTTACATTTAATGGTCTGCCTTCAGCTCAATGCAGTATAAAATTTCGTGTGCCTCAACGCTTAGTTTTGGGACCTATTCTATTTTTAATTTATATAAATGATATTGCTGCATTGAACATTCCGGGAAAATTCACTCTATTCGCGGATGATGCTACAATATTATGGCATAATAATAATATTTCTAATTTAAGCAATATAGTGAGCAGTGATATGGCAATAATTAAGCAATGGTGTGACGCATATAAATTATCATTAAATGTATCTAAAACAAGTGATGAATTTTAAATGTACCTTGGATGATGTTTACATAGAGAACACAGTTCTGCATAAGTCAACAGAAGTAAAATTTTTGGGCCTTCAAAATCAAAATCAAATATATTACATGTTAAAATGAACAAGCATTTACAAATAGTCAAAAGGTAGAATAGTATACGGTACAAATACAGACTACACCTATTTAATGTACACATATTCTAATAAAATTTATAGGACACCTGACCTTTACTTAAAACAGCTTAACATTAAATTTAAGAATTCAAGAAAATTAAAAATTTAGGACCCTACCGTCAAGAAACTATTTTACACTATAAAACGCTTCTTTTATTAAATAGCTTTTTACATTCTGTTTAAATACTTTTTGGGGGAGTTCTTTGATTGGCACTGGTAATTTATTGAACAGCCTGACACCGAGATGACCTGGCCTACACTGGCACCTTTCCAGTTGACAGTGGGCTGGCACCAAGTCGACCCTTCCCCTAGTACTATAGTTATGTAGGTCTTCATGTCTCTCATACTTATTTATGTTGTTTTTTACATATATAAGATGTTCCAATATGTAAGCAGAAGGAAAAGTCAATATACCCCACTCCGTAAATGCAGCCCTGCAATTCTCCCTGTAGCCCAGCTCAGACATGAACCTCAGAGCTCTTCTCTGAAGACTAAAAACTCGGAGAGAGTGTGATGAGCGACCCCATGCCAAAATTCCATATGTCATGCGACTGTGAAAAACTGCACAATATGCTATTGTTAGGGTGCCATGTGAGACACACCCTACCAGATTTCTCAAGACAAAAACAGCAGAGCGAAGCCCGTCACACACCCTCACAACCTCGGGCTCCCAGATCAGCCTCGCATCCAAATCCACCCCCAGAAACCTCACAGAATCAAGCCGATCACCATTGACCTCCCTTAAGGAGAACACCATATTTTAGGTCTTATCCGGATTCAGCATTAGGCGGCCTGACAGAAACCACTCCTCCACAGCCTCTCGAGCCTCGTTAAGCCTTTCCTTGACACACTGCTCACTCTTACCACTCACCCCAATAGTTGTGTCATCCGCAAAAAGCACAAATTTGGCACCTTCAAAGCTGAATGGTAGATCATTTATAAAGATCAAAAATAAGATTGAGCCTAGTATTGATCCCTGTGGTACGCCAATATCTAAAAGTACTTCCCCAGACAACACACCATCAATCTGCACTGCCTGGTAACGATCAGCAAGATACGACCGCACAAGTTTTAAGCTATCCTCATTAAAGTTATAAAGTTTCAATTTTTCGAGCAAAAGAGAGTGTGTTACGCAGTCGAAAGCCTTGCTGAGGTCACAGAACAGCGCATCGAAATACTCCAGACCCTCAAACGAGTCCATGATCCCATCCAAGAGATAAAGAATCCCCAAGACCGTGCTTTTCTTCACTCTGAAACCAAATCGATGTTCACTGAATAGCCCCTGCGTTTCAAAATGTTCAACAATCTGACCAGTCATGATTTTTTCAAATATTTTTGATATGATAGGGAGTAATGATATTGGCCTATAATTTGTGACAACGTTTTTGTCTCCCTTCTTGAACACAGGGGTGATCAGAGCTCTCTTCAAGACCCTTGGAAAGACACATTCACGGACACATTGGTTAAACAGCTTTGTAAGAGGAATATAGATTAGATTTATCACGGATTTAATAAGCTGTACACTTAGACCATAGATATCACAAGAATCTTTATTTTTTAGGCCTGAAATTGTATCTCTCACTTTTACGTAGGATGATTCCTGAAATTCTAATTTTCTTGGTACCGGATTAAGATTTTTTAAATATTCAAGTGGAGCAGTGGCAGCATGAGGCATGCCATCAATTAAGTCATGAGCTATTCCTGCAAAAAATGTATTAAATTGTTGCGGAGTTATACTACATTCAGTGCTCTTTTTTTCCCTTGAGATTCCCTTTTTAGAGTTTATTATCTGCCACATACTTTTACGAGGGTTACTTGAACTATTTATTACTCTATCATTAGCTTCCTTTTTTTGCCCTACATATAGGTTTTTTATAGATGTTTTTAAATTTCTTATATTCTACCCAGTCATTCACTCTATTATACTGCTTGCACACACCATATAGTAAATTCAGATGCTCTCTCATACCTCTTAAATTATTGTCAAACCAACTCACCGTACTAGCTTCAGTAAATTCCTTTTCAGGGAAGGATTGCAGGTAAGCATACCGAAGATGATCCATTAAAATTTGAAACTTCATCTCAATATCAATCTCTCCGTTATCAATCAAATCCCATGAAAAACCCTCTGCAGTACTATAGAATTTATTTAAACCATTCTTGGTTATTGGTCGGAATACTTTTTTTTCTAACATTATTTTATTTTTTGGTTTAAGAGTGAACTCTATTTTTTGACCCAAGTGATCAGAGAGATGAGTGTTTATAGTCTTTGCTCGAAAAGATTCTCCTACACAATTTTGAAAATTTAGAAAGATATTGTCTAGACAAGACTCTCCACGTGTGGGTTCAAAGATTGTTTGATAGAAACCATAGGAACCTAAAAGATCAAGAAGTGTGAGAGTACTTGCTTCTTCTGTGTTAAAAGGCACATTAAAGTCCCCCGTCAAGACAATATCCTTCCCTCGACCAGTACAATTTAGTACCCCCTCCAGTGCAGACAAAAAGGCACCAAAGTCTCCCCCTGGTGTTCTATAAACACAAACAATATACATATTTTCTGTTAAAATGACACTTAATTCGAAACATTTTTCAACATTAAAAACTTTACATTTTTCTTTACAAACAAAGTTACAATTTTCCCTAACTAAAATCATTGAACCTCCGCCAATGCTTTGTACTCTTGATGAGAAATCCGCAACTCTATATTTAAGAATTTTTAAGTCACTAGCTTCTGTAGAATTTAGTCAGTGTTCTGTAAGACACACAAAATCCATGGAACTTTCAGCTAAGAATGCTTCAAGTTCATGGGATTTATTCCTAGCGGGTCGGATGTTACAGTGTATCAAAGCTCTTTTTTCTGCGTTAGAGTTTGATTTTGTCTCTTTTGAGACATTATGGTTTTGAGGTTTAAAAATATATTTACTCTAACACCTTTTGGCCAGAAATTTGGATCCATAGCCATGTTTTTGCCACTTGAAAGTACGCCAATTTTGAAAGAACTGTACCGATTCTCATATCTTGTTTTAAGCTTTTCGCACAATGGATTTTGTATACCATTTTTCGTAAGAAAATTTTTTACCTGTTGGGCTGTAGTAGAGATGGACAGTCCTGACAAAAATAACCAGGTGTATTCGTTTTTTTCTGCAGCCTGAAGTTCTGCAACATTTTCATTTTTGCCTTGAATGGGCGCTGGTCTCAGATTGGCATCCAATTTATGTCTTCTTTTCTGGCTTCATATAGGTGACAGGCTTAAGATTGCTACCTACATTGAAACTTTAAATAAGAAACTATCTTCACAATGTTATGCTATCAGGGTAATCTCAAGAGAGTCGGATATAAATGTGCCCCGAAACTGTTATTTTGCGTTGGTAGAGTCACACTTAGGTATGGGTTATGTTTTTGGGGAGGCTGCAGCAAATATTTATTTGAGAGCGTTTTTGTATTGCAAAAAAGGGCAGTTGGATTTTTATGCAAGGCTAACCCGAGAGATTCTTGCAAACCACTATTTTTGCCACAAAAGATTTTAACGCTTCCGTCTCTGTTTATTTTAGAATCTGTTTGCCTAATATACAGAAAGCATCGAAATTGCCTAGAATCGCTACATAACTATAATACTCGAATGTGCATAATGTTCATTTGCCAATTCCTGCTTCAACACAAATAATGAATTCAATATTTTTTAAAAGTAGAAAGCTCTTTAATCACCTTCCAAAAGAAATCAAGGGGATAGAGAATATTAGACTATTTAGAAAGCGGGTAAAGTCTATCCTGGTTGCGAGGGTCTATTATGATGCAAGTGAATTTTTTTATGAGAGATGTTAGGCAGTTTTTATGTTTTTTTATTTGTTTGTTTTGTTGTTCAGTATTATTTTGTGTTATGTAATCTGTCTTTATACATTGCGTATGACTTTTGACTTATTTTGGTTTAATATAATATTTTATAGTATTGACACTTCTTATACCTGTGAAATTGATGTTATGAACTGTTTATTTATATGTTTTTATTAATATTAGGCATTGTATTCTTACTATACATATATTTTTCTTTTTTTACCAGCTTTGTCAATGAGTAGCTTTATACTTTAGGCAATAAAGCATGTTTGATTGATATGCACTATAATAACATTACTAGTGCCTCTGGCATAGAGATTGTCAATTTATTTTCCGAATATTTTTCCAAGACATATAGTGTTGAGAATTGTGTCTTGCAGGATACTGAATTGCCTTCTGGAGACATCAACCTGTCACGATTTTGCATACCTATCTCATCTATCCATGAAAAGTTATCCAAACTAAATATAAACAAGGGACCTGGCCCTGATGGTCTTCTCCCATCCCTAGTTAAACATTGTAACTTTCTGTTTTCTAGACCACTTTTCCACATTTTTAATATTTCATTAATGAGTGGGACATTCCCAGCCTTTTGTAAGATAAGCTTTATCACTCCTTTATTGAAATCTGGGGATCACTCTCAGGTTAGCAATTATCGACCCATCAATGTGCTTAGTTGTATTCTAAAAGTGTTTGAGAGCCTTGAAGGGTTGTTTTATTGACCAACAATTTGAATTTCTTTCTCACCACTCCACTGAACTGAACCTTTTAATATTTACGGATTTTCTTTTGAGATCCTTGGAAGAAGGATATACTATTCATGCGGTGTATACAGATTTTACAAAGGCCTTTGACCGGGTAAACCATAAGGTCTTAATTGATAAGTTGCATGGTCTGGGAATTCAGGGCGAGCTTTTGGAATGGTTGTCATCTTACCTTACAGAGAAAATACATACATACATAGTGCGGATTCTGGGCTCCCAATCCAAGGAGATTAAAGTGCCCCAGGGTTCACACCTTGGCCCTCTTCTTTTAATATATATGTGAATGATATTGCCTCTTGTTTTGTCTTTGCACATTTTCTAATGTTTGCAGATGATTTACTCAATACTCAATACTTTATTCATGTTAATACAATAGCTTACATGTCAGGAAGAAAAAAATGATAAAAATTGGAATTATCCACTACACAAAGTTCAATTATAAAAAAGACAATACTTTTCAGAGTTACAAACAAATTTTACATGGTTATTAATAAAAGAAATATTCGCAAATGTTAATACAAAATTAAAACGTTCAAGGGTCAAAAGCCAAGTTAAAATTGGATCCAAAATATTCGTCAATAGAGTAAAAAGCCCCTTGTAACAAATACTCCTTCACCCTCGATTTAAAATGCTTAAAACTAAGAGACTTAACACTATCAGGTAAAATATTAAAAAACTTAATTGCCCAGTATCCTGGACCGTCTTGACGCCTTCTTAAGCGCCAACATGCAGGCACCAAATTATGTCTGGCACGAGTTCTATAGGAATGTATGTCCTCATGAACCCGATAGAGATCCAAATTCTGCTTAACATACAGTAGGCACTCCAATATATA
>MU191794.1:9497-33271 GCA_016904865.1 Pissodes strobi
AATTTTAGATGCGTTAAACATCAGAGGGATTGAGCTCTGTTGGAACTATTTCTGTATAATGGGATGACACTTCGAACAATTCTCGCGCTCGAAATCATGACAGCTTTCTGAATGTGCTTTTACAGGTTTTTAGTCAGCCCTAATATCTCAATATTTTTGCAGGGTTTTCGGCACAACTCCATTTGATGAAATTATCAGTCTGACTTCAAACTCTCGGCATTTGGACAGCTCAGCATTCTTTTCGAGAAGATTTTGAGTATTGGTTACTGATACTTCTACAAAAGTTGCAGCCTTGGAAGATTTGTTTACGAGGATGATATCTGGTCTATTATGCGTCACCGTCTGGTCAGTTAAGATTTACGATCCTAGTAGAGTCGGAAGTCACAGTTTTCCAGAATTTTTTGAGATTTATATCTGTACTAACGTACCCGATCCTGGGTGAGAAGTCTCAGAATACTGGCTAGGTTCCTGCAGTAACGTGTTGCATGGACTTCGTTGTTCTGCACTTATCGCTCTCTACTTGGAGATCTTTGACGATGTATTTCATAAACATTTTATTATTATTGGTTTTAGGCATTTTTTATAAAAAAATCTGAGTTTTGAAAAATCTCGTAATTTTAAAACAGAGATAATCCACTTTCTCGGAAACTTGAGGACGATACTTTAATCTGTGTCTTGAATCCGAATAGATTTCTCAGCACAGCAGTAGTATCACATGGAACACTACGAAAATTATTTTAGAAATATGATAAAACTCAGTTTAAAACTGTTTAAAAAAAGTTACAAAAAAGATGACGTTAACTAGCTACATTATTGGCCATAGATAAGAAGGTTATAAAGAACACATTTTTTTTCCAAATTGCAAACAAATCTTTTTGTTAGTTAAAATTTATATTTTTGAGACACTTTGTGATTAAAATTAAAATATTTTTTGAACCTTCTTAAGAGGTAGCACTTTTGATAAAGACTTTGGTTTTTTGCGCAAGGTCGACAATAAGAAAGAATTTCCTACTTTGAGCTCAAGCTGCTGACAATTTGTACATACAAAAAACGAACGAGCTTGTACACAATTTTGCACGAGGCCAGAAGGAAATATGGAATATTTAAAGGGCATATTCTGTATAATCTGCAACAGTTTCAATATATCTAAGGAGCTTGACATCTTATCTCTGAAAATAAATCAACAAAAATAATTATGAAAACACCCATAATATTGTGTTAGAAATATCGATACGATGTCCTCCATCTAGCACCTTAACTTGATGAGATATTAACCGTTTTTCTCGGTTATTGTTGAACGTTAAATATGCCAAATTTTATATATATGAAAGTATAAAAGAGAACAATATCAAATTCAAATTATTGAAGGATTGATCTTCCGTTTAAAATAAAATAGGTTAGCACACCTGCTGTAAAAATCCGTTAACAGATGCATATTTCAAATATTCCATACTTTTTTGACTTATACCTAATAAATAACAAATAAAGGAAAAGTTCAAATATTCAGCGAATTTGAGCTGAAAATCCGTTCATCAAAATTAATTTTTCGCAACAGTAAATAATCTAGATATTTCGGCATAAAATATTTTTAAATAAATTAAATGTTATGCTTATTAATATTTAATATCGCAATTTGTTATTTGATTCCCCTTGTGTGTGTACAGGGTGGCTCGAATTCGAGTCTATGTATGGGGAACTCGAAAACCGTAAGAGACACAGTGTTGGTAAAATTAGGGCAAATTGGGCATTTAGGTGCCTAACGATATGCAGTTTAGAAAGTTTTAAAATTCCGAGTATTTCCGGAGATATCTGGAAAAAACCGAAATATTGAATAAAATTGTTTTTATCCGATCGGACGAAAAAGGACACCTTTCCGATGTGTTTTCTCACCACAAAAGTCATGATTCCACTATATTGTATTCGTTGCTTGGCAACATGCAATAACTGTACCAGAACAGAAAATAACTGTCCGGGAATATAATATTCCCGTCCTAGGCCGGGAATGTAACATTTCTGTTCTATTCAAACGCCTTGTTTGTCAGATCTGACGTCGATCAAAAGCAACATTTAGATGCTATTTCCGTAGTTACGTAATAATCTTCAAGCTCGCTCGATTCAAAACTTGATATTATGGTGAGTTTAAATTTAAAACACCGTTTTTATTTAGAGTAAGATTTGGCTCTATTTTTATAAGTACGTATTCTAATTAATTTCGATCGGATAAAAAATAGTATGTGCAACTCGTAGGAAAAGCACATTCCTCCTAGTTACACAATATACTAACTATTTAAATTACGCTAAAGCAAAATAAGTAATTTGAAAAAAAATTAGAAATAAAAATTTAAAAAATAGTAAATAAAACATATATTCACATTAATAACGCCAATATCATCTGAAAAACGATAAAAAAATTAAAGTTCGTATTTAAGAAAAGAAAGTTGATGATAACCCCTTGAAGACGAAACGTCGGATTCCAAACTGGATACCACCATCGGATTGTATCGATTGTCCGCGTGCCTGTCTCCAACCTAGTAGGCAAACAAATCCTTCTAAGAAGTGTATTGGTTTCCCGCAACAAAATGCAAATAATTCCAAAAATACAACCTGGTAGCGGATGATAAGATAACTTAAAATACCATAAGGATGACCTATACAATTAGTTATTAAAATAGTTTTCACTCAACATCTACGAATGACCAGAGAATAATTACAGTTAGCATGACCCATCGATCCTTGATTTGCCCTAACCTGTCCATTCAGTTACGGTTGGTTTGCTTCTAGAGGAGTTCTAAAGCGCCCTCCCAATAGTTCTTAATTACCACGTGAAGTGAATTTCCAGACCAAATAGAGAAAACCAATAGATAATAGTTTCCGAATTAACATCTATGCGTACTAAGTTACGGAAATTAATAATTAGTAATAATAGTTACGGTAAAATTTGCTAATAACTACTAATATTACATTCGTGGCACCCCTGCTACCATAACAGGGACCACGCTGGATAATTACTGCATTTAGCAGTGTAATTGATAGATGGTGCAGCAATGGCGATTAAATATTCAGAAATAGGATTTGTCAAAGAAAATAAATATCAAATGTGCGTATTATAGATTAAATTTCAGTTAATTGTTACAAGATCTCTAGCAGACGACTCATCTAGTTTTTATTTGAGATTGCAAACATTGTAAAAAGCAGCCGCTTTTAGTTATGGAAGTGACATTAGGGTCAGCTTAAAATAGAGCTGATTTGATACATCCGTCTGCGAAGTTCGACAACAACTTTGATCAGAAGGTTGTCTGAAATGAATTAGGGGGTTAAAAGCAAAACGACGACCATGTCTGGAGAATTGCCAAATGGACTTGAAATAGCTCATTAGTTTTAGCTTTGAACTTTTTCTACTTTGTAGTTGCAGGTCGAGTCTATATCGACAGCTTTAGTTGGAAGCTAAATCTATGTGATGTATTTTATTTAATTGGTTTAATACGACAAATAAGAAATAAATGGTAAATATCGAAGGTTTTATAAAAAAACGTTTTGGAGAAATTCAATAGTTACTGGCTACTTATAGAGTTACCGCCATAGGCGGCGCCTTAGTTTAATGCTAATTAAGTGACAATTTTACATTTAACCTCATAGTTAAGAGGTTTAGAGTAACTTTATGCGTTAACGAATTAACCATGATTCAAGGTATGACTTATGAATATATAATTTGAAAATAAGCATACGTTGATTGTCATAAAGGCTTGAAATTCCATAACTGTTTGCTATCTGCCTGCCAAAAATTTAAAAATGAAAATGGGAATGAAGTAAATTAGCCCAAAATAGGTGATGAAATGTGGTTAATTCCAAGTCACGTGTTTGTGCCACCACATTTTATTTTGGATAATGTCATTTGTTGGAACGGGAACAAAATATCTCTATATGCCTTGACACTTGCTAAATATTAAAATTTAAATAATAAATTGTAAGGCTTAAATGTTATAACATCACCTTTGGTCTAACAAAGTAAGATATTTTTCGAATCTAATTGTCAAAGTTGAACGTGGCTAAGATATTGGATAGGCTAATAACTACGAAACTGATTTTTTAAAATTTTTTAGTAGGTACAGACACAGTCACCTTTCGGCTGTGGTACAGAGTAGGTCATCGAGTCAGGAAAACTAAACGACTCTAATGTGTAAATTGTACAAACCGACACAAACAACGGAGCAAATTATATTATTTTTATTTTTTTTTTAGTAAACTTTATGCTTGATTCGATGTAATTAAAGAACATGAGTGTCATATATTTTGAAATTGTGTTCGGTATTTTTTTCGATATCAGGCATCTGAAGCTTTATATAGCGTACTGTATATTTATTTAGCTTCTGATGGAGTACTTTTGGTCCACCACAACAACATTAATTTTTCACAGTAGTGTTTGTTCTGTCATCCCATATGGTGTGTTTAAAATAGATTGAATTAAACCACAATTTAAATTATTTCTTAACAAGTTTTGGATTTATTGATGGTGTGGATACAATGTCTACTAAATATGCATATTCCAGTCTGCTGTACCTGATCACATAAAATACGTTTGGAAAATGAGGATTATCGAAGTATTTTCTGTTTCTTATACATAAAAGGATCTGTTTATGCTTTTTAACTGATTTTTGACAACAAACTCGAAGAAACCGTTCGTGAACAGCTCTTCTTCAGTGTTTGCTTGAAAACTATTTTATTCCAGTAAGTGAAAATATAAAAATCATCAAAATAGTATGTGTAAATTTGAATTTGTCAAATAGTGTTAAGGTACAAATAAATATTATATGTGTATAGGTACATTACAGGTAGGTAATATAATAATTACTGTATAACCATTGGTACTTGTCGGAAAGTTTCTCCATTTTTTAACATTTATTTATTATCTTAAAAATGATACTTTCGTTACATTATACTTCGTCTTTTATAATTGTACTTAGTTTGTATATATTCAGCGTGTATCAAAATCACGTACTTCTTATTCGATTTCAATTAAATTTATTATCCGAATGTCAGAAGTATTGTTGGTGGTGTTTGCAATTTTGTCAAATTTATCGTTTTTCAGTAATTGATATCAACTTTTTTTTAACGTAACACAGCACTAAATGCTCCTAAAAATTGTATTTCAGCTATTGTTGATTCTGTACATATAGGCAAGTTTTGCCGAATTTCTTCCAGACTTTTAGAGATAATTTAGCACTTCTGTGATATATAGGGATTTCTTCTTAAAAAATAAACTATGTTAATTCATCAAAAACAATAAACTTGGCAACATTGCAGCAGTAACTCCGCCGCAGGTGCTAAAGTGTATTCAAATCAGATGGGCAGTTTCAGATACTGTACAATAATTTTTATATAAAATAAATTTAAATTGGCACAAATATGTTTTCGAACTTAAAAGACTTGGTAGGAAACTGTTATTTTTAGGATCTAACGTTACATCGCACTTTCTCCGTATTCTTAACAAGTTTTCACAATAATATAATATTGCTATAGGAGCAGAAGTGTCATTTTGTGTGTAGCGTCTGTAGCGTTTGATAAACGAGCTTAACGAGGTCAATAATATAAAGGAGTCACAAATATTCACTATTGCTCTGAATAAATCGTACTATTTTTTCTTCAAACGTTAAAAACAGATTAGACACCAATAAAATTAAAGTATTTTGCGATGAAATTGTCTAGTTATCCAAAACTGAAATTACCTGAAGTAGAATTAATCGTAAGGACACTAGGCGGCAGCAAGAAGTACTTTTTAAATGTTTGTTAATGTCATTTTTTGACTTTTACTTCTCACTTTCGTTTACTTTCCGCTCTGGTTTGCTTCTGGTCCTTGTTCAATGTTTACCCTATTTGGATAGAAAATCAAGAAAAAGTACTGGCACTCAACTCGGTTTTTTTACGGCATCGCCAGGTAGGTGGTAACAAACCGTCATGCTTCACATGAAATTGAAAAACCTGTCGATAACAAATATTTTGCACAAAAATGAACGGTATGTTTGTAAATAATAGCTATTTTCCGTGCTTTTCTTGCTGCGGATAGCATTTCAAGAAGGAAAACCATTTTCATTAGGTACTTTCGATGTCATAATTTAAAATGTTTAAAAAAAAATGCAATTCATGCATACTTATAAGAACACTTGCAGTAAGCTATGAAATTTAATGACTATAATATGAATAATGCCGATAACGCTTTGATGCTATGACGTTCTTGGCAATATATCTCTATATCTAATCTATCTATTACTACATCTATACCGATCTAGATACATCTATATCGACATACTAAGTTTATATCTACCCAATCATGGGTCGAGAATAAGATTTTCTGTTAGGGTTTTAGTATACAAACCTTGGTGTTAAGTCCATTTCTGGCTCGAGATAAAAGTCCAAAATTTCTGACTTGGTCACGGAAATTGCATTTTGGCTCTTAATTTGGTCATGAGACGTGGCAACATCGCAGAGCGTTTCTGGTCATAAAATTCCTGAGCGGTTCCGAGAGTTGCGAAAACATGTTTCTCCTACATTGCGTAGAAGTTAAGGTTTGTTTAATAAATAGTACAATTTTGTTTAGCATAACTTACCCCAAGAAACCTGAAGGCATGATGATCTGTGGACTGATTGCCTCTGTACCACGGTTAAAATAATAACCATATATCGGTTATCGCGCTGTCGACATAAAATAAAGGATACGCTGGAGAATAAAGAAACTGCAGTGTTTGCCTTTCTAGATATAGAAACGGCTTTTGACACATAACACGAAGCTGTCAAAAAAGCACTAGAAGTAGACAGCACAACAACCAAGTGAATGTCGCAATTGCTAGCCATCAGAATAGTAGACAGAAATACGACAAGACGCTATGTCCTACACTACCAGGGGTTACCCACAACGGGGAGTAGCATCTCCACTCATGTGGAGCCTAACTGTGAACTGAGTTCTCTGCGGTACGATGGACTTCGGCGTATTCTGTCAGAGTTATCCGACGAAATAGTCATATTCGCGAGGGATAATTTTGAAAATATTATCTGTGACATTCAAAAAGATCTTGAATGCACTAAAGATTTAACCCCACTAAGACCACCCCTGTTGCCTTTAGAAAGAAAAGGAACCTTAACTTCAAAGCCATCAAATTAGATGAGACTGTTATTGAATGGAAGTCATAGGTTAAACATCTGGGACTTATACTAGACAAAAAGCTTCTCTGCAACAAGCACGAAAAAGGAATAACCAGCAAAGTCACAAAATACCTAATGGTGTGCAGACACTTTGGGGAAAAAAACTGGGAGTGCAATCCAGATACCCTACAGTGGATGTACACAGCAATAGTGAGACCGTTTATCACTAACAGGGCAGTGATTTGGGGTAATAGAACTAAACTGGCTAGTACAAGGACAAACCTGTCTAGGGTCCAAAGACTAGTCTGTGTATGCATAACAGATACAATGGCTATGGAAGTAATCCTAATTCTTACAGCCATTTATATAGTAATGCACAGTATTACGTCAAGGGTAATATATAGAATGTCCAGAAAGGGATTTACTCAACCCTGGAAATCAGCAAATTTGGGACCTGCCCCCCGATGAGATGAAAAAAGTATAGCTTTGTGATGGAATTTAGCACGAAACTAAGTTGTAAAATAAAATGGGACATAGAGACCATTTCAAGGCTAAACAGAAATGCCTTCATGTGGTACATACACTGATGGTTCCAAAATAACAGAAGGAACTAGAACAGGAATATATAGGTCTAGAATCGAATACTCTGTGAAAGCCTGGGCAAATCCCAGAGTATATTTCAAGTGGAAATTTACGCTATCAGAAAATATGTCCAATTCATTATAGAAAGAAATTTTCGAAGATAAATTATTATCATGCCAGACATCTAAGCATCCATCAACGCGCTTCCTACCTACGTGATCGGCTTCATGATGGTCTGGGAATACTTAGAGGAACTAAATGAACTAAGCCAGAATAATGCGGTTAACCTCCTATGGGTTTCGGGACACATCGAAGTGGAAGGGAACAGAAAAGCAGATGAACTGACAAAAAAGGAGTTTAATCACCCTTTTTGGGACCCGAATCCTTTTGTGAGATAAGTACCAGTACAATACTGAAAGACTCCAGAACGAAGCTTTTAGTAAAAGATCCCAACACTGGATGGAACTATAAGGAATGAAGTAGGTAAAAATACTTCTCGGGAATTACAACCAAAATGGATGTAAGGATTGCATCAACTTATATAAAAACAAACTTAGAATACTACAAGGGTTCTGGCGGTATTGTTGGTTAGAGGATAACTCAAGAAGTTCGAATTAGTAGAGGAAGAAGAACAGAGCCAGCGAGGAGAGGACGAAACCTCTATCCATATTCTATCAGAATATAGTATCCTGCAAAATCCGAGGGTCGCGAAACCTGGCAGCGTATCGTATGGTATAAAGGAGGGAGATCTCTACCTACTCTGAAGGCGTCCGACATCCTAAACTTCCTGAAGGCTATAGGACTCCCTGAACGCCTACGCAAGAGAGATGCGCACAATAGATCTTCTAGGTCGTAGTGTGCAGATAAACTCCCAAAAGCATCATACATATCGCATTCTCCGTCGGTAGTTTGATTTTTTAAGATCAAAAGCGTGCCACGAATACATGTTTTTGACCATAAAATTGAGCCTGTCTATACAGCCGACAGCGGATGACTCGCTGCTAATAAATAGTGCGTGAGGGTCGGCGGTGCGGGTGCATGATGTTTTTAAGTTTTAGCGGAGTGCAGTAACTGATATGTGGACATATATTCCTTTAACTGTGTTTTTACTGAGAAACTCCATAAACTCATATGTATTTTCATTATTTTGATTGTTTAAAAATAAACATAGTGTCGTTTTCGCCTATCACTGTTCATAGTTTTCTTTTGAATTATATATTCAGGAAACAGTGTTTACTCACAAAAAGTCTTCTATTTTTTTTTGGAAACTGGGGTTAATTCATTTTGGGTAAATCTAACCATGCTCAAATATGTATTTAAGCCTTTGGTCACCAAATGAGCTAGCATAACACGATCATAATTATTCAGGTAGGACCAACATTTTTTGACCAGGTTAACGCCAAAAAATGCCTAAAGTGAGCTGCAACGCTTCGTCCATCTCGGTTAAAATTACTTAATCTCTCAAGAGTAATGCAACATTTTCGGTCTCGATATGTAATAATACACTATTTATGCCGCTGAAAAGCGACAGAAAATTGATTTTTGGACATAGTCTATTGAGTGAAAAAAATAGTCAAGTTGATCTGACGTTTGAAGAAAAATTATGTATTGATGGTGTGAATCTAATTTTGATTTATTTCTAATATTTATTTAGATATTAAGGTTTTATTGTGAATTGCGTTGTATTGCTCCGTACTTCCCCCAACTGTGACCTGTTGTTTTTTTGTTATTTCCACAGTTCGAAAAGACTTAAAAATGCGACTGCAGTTCAGATTCTTTAACCACAGGAAGACACACCTTATCAAGTGAAAAGGTATTTTACAGTTGTGTGTCGCTTCTGGGCTGCACTCCTAGCTGGATTCACACTAACAATTTTGCAATTTTGTGTGTTCGTTTTAGTGTTTCATGTTACTAACATTTGGTGTAAAGCTGGCTGTTCATTACCTATTGTTTCCGCTAAGAATGTCGGTCGGCCTTGTTGACATTGCGATCAGAGAGCCTATATTGTGTCATTTGAACTGTGTACTAATTTAGTTCACCAGTTTCCAATCAGTTTATATATAGTTCTGTGAATTCTAGGAATATAACATTGCGTTGCGCTACAGAGTTCTAAATTAACACTGTCCTATAAATTTACCCTTACTGGAGTTCGGTTTAGATTTAGAACTGCTATATCTATTCTAATAGCTCAACGTTTTGCTCGAGCTTTAGATGATTAGATTAAATGGAGTTAATACTTAATTTCCATGAAGCCGTAGGGTATTAAATTAATCTTATTAATGGCTAGAAATTGTTTTAAGATATGCGTCAATAACATCAGATTTTATCTTGGGAAGATTCAATATTAATCGAAGTCTCTGTGCATCCCATGTTGATACAAATTTAAGCTACTGACGATGACGTATGTATTCCGCCGCAATAGGGCAGAATATAGACAACATTATTTAATATGTATAAAGTTAATAATTACCCTGTCAAGTTTCTTCTTTCTTTTGGCCTCAACACCCAGGATATCTAGCCACACATGAGCTTTTTATATTTTAGTCAAAAGGGCATGGTTCACAAATTGTTACAATAACTTATGTAGACGTTGTTGTGGTACAATGTACAATCATGTATTCATAACGCGTTGCACTCATTTTCCGCAAATTCAATATAAAAACCTGCAAATCCATGGTATTATTTTACTTAAACAAGCTTTATAAATAAAGCATGTTTAAGTAAAATAAATAAATAGGTAACGTCTTTTATTAATTCAATTTCACAAAGTTTTTGGGATGAGGATTTAACTTTAATACCTTAAAACCGGTATTATAAAGCACAACTAACAGGGCACACTGAACTGCACAAAAACTTTGCAACACATTACCCGCTGAATCTGAACCTTTCGCCAAGCACTAAGCATTCAGTTGAGGCATGAAATATTTTATCTAACTTCAAAAATAAACCGCTTTTGTAGTACACCCTGTGTATGCTAGTCAAAACATTATTGAAGTGGAAATTCTTACCTGGAGAGTAGGCAGGTGAACGAACACATTACGAAAGTTACAAAATGTGTAATCAGGCGAGGCGATCGAAAGAAGGGAGGGAGATATAGCGTTGGTAAAGACAGAGAGAAAGAGTTGCGTGGTGACACGACGAGGCGAATTTTGCTTTCGATTCGTTCACAATTCAAATAAACTTCCCTTAAAGAATAAGCATTCAAATGAGGCATGAAATATTTTATCTAACTTCAAAAATAAACCGCTCTTTTGTAGTACAACCTATATATACTATTCGAAACATTATTAAAATGAATCTTCTTACCTCGGGAGTAAGCAGGTGAAAACATTATGAAAGTTACAAAATGTGTGATACGGCAAACTCGTAACTTTACAAAATGAGTAATTAGGCGAGGCGATCGAAAGTAGGGAGGGAGTTATATCGGTGGTAAAGAAAGAAAGATTTACGTGGTGACACGGCGGCGCGGCGAGCCGAATTTTACTTCCAGCTCGTCTACAATTTTAAATCAACTAGTATCTTTTATCTTCGTTTTTTCAAAACGACGGCCGCGTCGAACTCACCTATCGCTTTCTGACAATAATCAATCGTTGAACGGGTATGTTCTACCATTCGTTTCACAGAATTTGCATAAAGTAAAAATGTATATTGTGTTCTACCACTTGTGTCATAGGCAAAATTCAAAAAACATTATTTTATTATTTAACAGGAAACATGTGATAAAATATGGGGGGAGAGAGAGAGAGAGGTATGCGTCTGATAGCTAATATACACTGAGCAGGCTAATTTCTGTTTTTGTGTTGTGCGAATGAAGTTTCACTTCTGGTGTTGTCCACAAGTACACTCCTTAATTTTTATGTTTCTTTAGTTTTCTTAGTGTTTCATTTTTCACTATTCTACAAGGCAAAATTAAAAATTAACATTTAAATTTCTATGAATATTTCCATTTTTTTATAGCAGTGGCACACACACTAAAGGGAGATCCTATGGCGCTCGACGAGCGGTGTGAGCGCGAAGATGGTGATTGACACGGTTCTTGAATAGTTGTAGGTTGTAATTAGGGGGAAACAGATGTTCTGGGAGTGAGTTCCACAGTAATGCAATGCGCCAGACAGAGCAGTCCTTGTAAAACGATGTTCTAGGTGTTTCCAGTTGTACGACGAACTGTGCGCTCTTGCCGTCTGTTGTGACTGTCTGACAGGCGTTGCCTGGGGCGGGATGAGACGGGCCAAATCCTGGGAACATCTGCCGTGAAAGTATCTGTAAAACAGGGATATCTCGGCCACATGTCTGCGGTGTTCCAGACTATCCAGATTTCGGGTCGCCGACGAGACTTACAGCTCTCCTCTGAATGAAATCCAGCAGCTTTAGGGTGCGCTTGGTGCGGAACCCCAGATGTGTGAGCAATATTCTAAGCACGGTCTTATTAGCGCTTTGTAGAGCAAGAGCAACTGCTGCGGTGTAAACAGTTTTTTGTTACGAAACAGCGCACCAAGTTTTTGAGAGGTTGATTTTGCTATGTTAGCGTGGTTATGCCAAGACATTATTGCTGTTAACCGAGACACCCAGTAGTCCGATTGACGAGGATGAAGGAATGGTCGATCTTGTCATAATGATGTCAGGGTCCGCCGCCTTATTAACCCTCTTGGTAAACATGGCTGCTTGGGTATTTGCTGCATTGAACTGGACCAAATTTCTATCGCCCCAAGTTTGAACTTTCTTCAGGTCTTGATTAATTGCTGTAATCTGCTCCTGTCTGCGATGATAAGTCTCAGTCGCTCGTAAAGGTTTTTCTGATCTAAATTGGGAGAAGGGTACTGTCATCTGCAAAACTGTAAACATGATTATGCGGTCAGCAGGTCATTAATATAGATGAGGAACAGAGTTGGTGAAACGCCCTCGTTAATGGTGAATGTGTCTGAGATGTGTCCATCAACTGCAACATGCAGAGGTCGGTTCTTAAGTAAACTAGCAAGCCAGCTGCAGAGAGAGGCTGGCAATCCGAAGGACGGTAGTTTGTTGAGCAATCCGTCATGCCAAACTCTGTCGAATGACTTCGAAATATCCAACTCAATCGCTCGAGACTCGGTAGTTCTCAATTGCCCTACTCCATAATGAGTGACATAGGCCAATATAACTCCTGTCGATCTCTCTTTGCGAAATCCGGATTGATTATCGCTGATTATTCTGTTGTTCTCGAGGTACTTGAGTAGTTGCTGATTGGCTACACGTTCCATGAGTTTGGATATTATTGGAAGCAAGGAAGTTGGGCGATAGTTTGAGGGCGTGGTTTCCTTGCTTTTTTGGAACAAGTTGGGGTCGAGCGACTTTCCAAAAAGTTGGGTAAATTCCTTTTCCCTTGGTGGTGAAATTGAACCACTCAGGTTCGTTCGGTTCGAGAGTTTCCTCGCGGACAAAAAGGCCAGTGGCCCGTTGGGGTGGGCAGTGCCTACCCTACAAAATTTCAGTAAAATGTACCTAAAATAAAAGATAAAAAATATTTTTTTTTTTTACGTCCGCAGTATTATATATTATTATAGAACAAATATAATCCAAAAACTTATGTAAGTATTTTATTATTAGTCATTTAAAACTTCACCGAAAAACATGAGCGCAAATCGGTGACTATTGCCACATAAATCGTATCTCCCTCGATCAGTAGTATCCTGTATATCCAGTGCCCCCTGCAGAATACAGTGCGGCGCGAGCCCAAACGACCTGACCGACCGAAAGACAAACGCAATTGATAATTCTAATGAGAAAGACAAAGAGGCAGGAGTGGAGCGTGAGTGCTGAAGCACACCAACCATGCCATACCCACGGCGGTCGAGGTAGCATCTCAAGAAATAATAACATAAATATTGTTTGTTTTTCTATTTTTGACCATAATAAAAGCTGTCTTCTGGCCTATAATTTCTTTGTAATATGTCTCGGTTCTCGGTTATAATAAGCAAAGCCAAAAATATTGTTTTTAACAGTAAATTACGGAATTAAATTTTGAAAATGTTTTCTAAGGCGTTTAAATTTAAATGGCAACTCGTAAGCTCGCCTCTGCGGGCTAGCCCATCGGGCATATTCGGCTTGCCTGGTACCATGGGGTTGCCATTGAGTCTGTTGACGATAAATTTTTAGTGCCTAAGTTTGTGATTGATTATTGATTGCATGCGAATTAAAATTAAGCGGATAATGGCAAGTTTTAGTGCAAGTGTCGAGCAACAGCCATAGTTCTTGCTGAGCGGTATATTTACAGTTTAGTAAAGGTTGCAAGCACGAATGGAAAAGAAAATTGCAAATATGCTGACTAAAATAGAGCGCTAGATACTTTCAATTTTTCCTGCAATTTGCATGCATATCTTAATATAATCAGTGGCAGCTATTCAGATGTAGTAGGTAAACTTCATCTTTTACAAGTATAAATACCTATGAAAACTAAAAATGTACTAATATTTTTCAATTTATAATTTACATACCTAGTCTTTACTTTTAAACAAAGAAATACGGCATTTTATAATTTATAAACAGCTGGCACGGGCAGTTTTCTTCCGTTACCAAGGATTGCTGTATTAAAATAATCAAAAATAAACTATAGTAACTTTTTTCTACGTTTAATCGACTTGGCAATGGGAAAGTTCTCAATAATGTTTGGTAAAAACTAATCCGCTGCCCTTAGATCGTGGAAGGCATCTTTTTTTACGATTTCAATGACTTTTGGGTAAATATTAGGCGTGTCACCCCCAAAAATTTGCCTGCGGCCCTCTTCTCTGCACCTTTCACAAATTCTATTCCCCACTTCGTCTGCCTACCCATTACTGAACTGCATGAGCCGCCGCTGAAAAAGGCATATTCCGAACTTATGTCTAAATCAGGTGTGTAAGTCGTAACCTGGGTAAAGGTAGTTTACTGACATGTAGAACATACATGTGTTTTTGTAAGGGCTAGCTTGGGTTAGTAAGGGCTGATATGCGTGGTCTATTTGCTTGTAGATGTTGGTGTACCGAATTAATGTTTGTATTTAGGCCTCTTATGTTGCAGAAATCTATTCTAAATTGATTCGGTATCTTTGTTGCTTGTGAAACGTTGCATGAAGCATGAAGGGCCCCCAGGGCCACCCGGCCGGCGGCGGCGCCCGGAAATCCGAATGGCCGGGGAGTTTACCTCCGGAATATTTTGATCCTGGAAGCACCATCATGTCCATATATCCTTACTGTGGAACCCGGAACTACCAGCGCGGAAGCGAAACCTGATTCGGAAAAACACTTAGCATTTCCCAGTTCTGATGGGGTGGTCTTTCACCGGACGATGCGAGAGGGCGTATGCATCTACCACCTAGAGTTGTTGTTGGGTCACTCCCCAATAATCAGCTCCAGACTTTGTACTTTGTTGTTCTCGAGCCTGGAGGAAGACGATGGGATTTAATGGGCCACATCCCGTGGCAAACTCGGAATGGCGAGGGCGTCACTCCCCGTCATCAAAGTGCTCTCACCAGTTTGACGTTCCTGCCTGCTAATAAAATGCAATCCCTCTTGCCACAAACTGTCATTGATGAGCCCCAGACTTTGTACTTCGGTGTTCTCTCTAATATGTAGATACGGGGTAATGTCACGAATTTAGTAATATGAATTTGGGATACAGGTTTTTATTAACTTAAAGCACACAGGTGTAATATGGTAGACATTTATTAAAAATGCTTGAAATGAGTGGAAACGCCAATTTCTTTATTTCATATACCTACAAGATTTTCAAATATATATCATTATAAAACCTGTAATTCGTTTGTAGTCATGTGGGAGGTAAATCTTCCGATTTTTAAGTTTAATTTTAATTAGATGGCGCACACTGTCACACTCCATATGGGTGTGACCTTTTTCTAAGTATTTTTGTTGTATGATCTGCCCCTTTTTATTGGAAGATTTGGAAAGCGTAACGTGTCAATTTTGGTAGCAGCATAATCGGTCTCTTTTATATCATTTACAATAATTATCAAAACAAAAGCAGATGCACATAAATCACCTTCATTTTCATCCCACCAGTAATTTGTAGCATCGTGGTTTTGCAAATTATACATTGTAATGTTGTGAACTGTCAGGTTTTTCTTATAATATATTGCACTTGCATTTAGCACAGGACAGTTTTTCACGACTTGACGATCCATATTAAATGTATAATTTTTATGACTAATGGCATTTTCTTTATCTTTAGTTTTATGTTCTCTAGCTAAATTTTTTCTTTGCATGACTTGCATAAACATGCTGGTCAATATAACTGATTCCAAGCGGTCAACCGGTAATTATCGGTCCTAAATGGTATTAACCACTCCCGTCCAAGCGACTGTGGTTATAACATTTTAGGAGTGTATGACGTCACGGACAAGCCCTTCGGGCGTCATCATTTTGGACCGGTATTAACTCAGTTTTCGAGCTGTTTTCTAAATGTCAAAATTGTCAAATGTCTGGCAGACTGTGGAGAGGGGAAAAAGCGCCATTTTTCCGGTTTGTTTGAGTTTTATTATTCTTTGTTCATTTGTGGGTTGCGTTCCTAGATCTGTTGTTGCGTTAATTTGTGTTGAGACTTGTGACGAGAATCTGTAAATATTGTAATTATTCCAACAAAATGGAAGAGAAGGTCCAATTTAGCCTTAATTACGAAGGACGTGATTATACGGTTGTATCCGATATTGAAATCGCAAATTTAATCCTTAATGGTAAGTTCAATTCCAAATTAAGAGTTTTGTGAGGATCGTGCAAAAAAAAATGGAAATTATTAATTTTAGATAGATTTTGGAAAGTATGAGAGTTTACTGTAAAAAGCCTTTCCTCATCTGTAACTGCATGAAAAAAATCACAGGCACTTTACACAAGCCTCTATATGAAACCGCTAGTCAGCCCATCGATTAGCGGTTCCGTAATGGGCTAATTAATTTTATTATTTGGCTTTTGTTATGCCATTTTGATGTTTTTTAAGTGGCATTAATAAATTATTGTCCGTCAGTGGCCCTAATATTTTGTGATTTTATTTTGCAAAATTGTTTTAGATCCTGATGCTGCAAATAATTTTTTAAGAAATGAATATCCTGAGATATTCAGGGATGAAAGTCTTGCAACTCAAAGCACTGAAAGTGTAGTTACTGATGTTACAGCAGCTGAAGCTTTAGAGGAGGAAATATGGACGAGAAGAAAACCGACTTCCCAGGATGTAGAGGCAACAAGGCTGTTACTCAGTTGCAGACTGGAATTGTATCAGGAGTTTGATGACAAAAAAACAACTAAATCAAAACTGTGGCATAAAATAGCAAACACTATGCGAGTTAGGAATTTTCCTTTAGGGCCAAATGGAGCTGAACGTTGTAGACAAAAATTTGCTATGTTATCTAAAGCATATGTGACATACATTAAGCACCAGAATACAACAGGTGAAGGAGCAATTGATCTTCCTCCATTTTATGAAGAGATTCATGCGATATTAGGTAACATTTTTATGATATATGTAGGACATTTAGATTTTAATGTATATTTTTTTTATTTTAATAATGATTGCGGGATAAAAATCATTTTCCTCTTTTACAGGCTCTAAACACAAGACTAATCCTAAATATCTAGAGGACTCAATGGAACCAGAAGCCTCGAATAAGCCACCAGAAACAGATGATGTCGTCGAAACAGAATCTGGAGAGGACCCCTGTCCCGGCACATCCAAAGATCCTGTAAGCAGGTTTAAGGGGTCAAAGAAAAGAGTGAGACCACTAACAAAAACGGAGTCAGTATTACATGAAATGAGGGAGGATAGGAAGCAGCGTGAAGCCGAATTTGAATTTTTGAAATCGCATCTGAGTAAGTCTGCCGAACAAAAAGACAGATTTCTGGACATTTTGGGACAAATTGTGTCTAAAAAAAGAAAAAGGGAAGATTCTGACTCTTCAGACTGAGATTCTGAGAGATTTTTTTTGTATTCGCAGTTGCTTGTCATTTTTTTTTTACATTTTCTTGTATGTTCAAGTTCATATATAAATAAATAATGTTCCTGAAATGTTTTTTTGCTTTTTAGTTTAGTTCTAAAATCTAGAACACAAACCTTTACTCTTTTGCACAAAATAAATGTGTCTCAAATAAGTTCCCTATTTTGTATATTATTTAATTTTCTGAATTTTTATATAAAATAAGTAATAGGTTCCAATATTAACGAAGTGTTTCTAAATGAAATTGTCCTGTGTAGTCTTTGTGTGATGGAAGATACTATAAATAAACTTTTCCAATGTTCAAATAATTATAGGAGTTTTCATTGACTTGAAAAAGGCTTTTGACGTAGTAAGCATCGACTTTCTTTTAGATAAATTGTTTGAAAAGGGATTTAGGGGTGTTTTGTCTGGTTAAGGCATATTTATATTACAGAAAACAGTGCGTAAGGCATGAAGTCATTGTTAGTGAATGGATATCTAACACCTATGGGTAACCATAGGGGCCAGTTCTTGGACCTCTGTTGTATAGTGTAAGTTGGCAAATCTAAAAGCAAGATATTTTACTTTTGCAGACGACACTGTTCTGGTATATACTGGAACAGACGAAATTGCCCTTATTAATAGTGTTCTTAAATGGCTGTTCTCAAATAAATTAAAAAGCAATATCGAAAAAACTAAATATATTAAATTTAAGCAAAAGTCAATTAATAATAATATAAATAATAACATAAATGGTTTACTTTTAGAAAAAGTGTCAAGTATAAAATATTTGAGATTACTTAAAGATCAAAATTTAAAATTTAAATTGGTCACTACACATAAATAAAATATCTGATAAAATAGTTTCAATGCTGTCTGCTTTGTATAAAAGCAGTCTAGTGTCTAAAGAAAGCAACTTTCATGTTTATAATGCCTTTTTCCTTACACGTTTTTAGATACCTTTTGCCTGCTTGGGGCATGTGCCGTGTAGTATCAGGTTTCTACAAGAACTAATCTTATTGTATAAAAGATTTAAATAACAATAGGAATTTTGTTAAAAAACTTTAAAAATGTTAATTAGCACCATTACAGTGTATATCAATTTTTGTTTTGTTATTCTCGGGGCCAGTGTTTAGAAGCACTGATTAGAGAATTATTGTTAAAATTACTTATAATTTCTGTATCGATATTGTGTGAATAACGATTTAAAAGAAAAAAATAAGTTTTTATTTTTGTATAAGTAGGAAAGTTTTCCATGCAACAACATTAAATCTGTGATACATTGATTCTATCAAGATACACTATATACTTATTAATTATAACAATATGTTTAACTCATTTTTTATTCTGTCCCTTTTGATTCTGCCCTGTGTCCTTTCATCTTGTTCTTGATGTTGCTCATTCCCTTGTCTGACATATGGAGTATAATCCGTCCAAATATCATTTTGCAGTATGCAAAAGTTATGGAGAACACAAGCTGCAGTTGCAATTTCAATAGATTTACATATATGATATGTACGAATAAACTGTAATCGTCGCCACCTTCCTTTAATCATGCCAATAGTATGCTCGATAGTCACTCTGTCTGATGACAAACGATAATTATGAAATTTTTCGGCTCTAGTTAAATTGCCATTATCTTTATAGGGGGTCATGAGCCAAGTCCTCAGGGTGAATGCACTATCACCAATCAAGTGATATTTTTGATCATCATGGACAAATCTATTTGGTCCATATCTTTCAATTTCCTTGAATAATGTAGAGTTCTCAAACACCTAAAAATATTATGAGTTTTTATAAACTGAGGAGTATCAAAAACAAAATAAATTTTTCAAGAAGATGCAATTTAATTGCAAATATTCTTACCCTTGAATCATGTGCAGATCCAGGAAAACCAATAAAAGCATAAGTTAATAATCTATTTGCTGCACATATTAACATCATATTGATAGAATGTCTCCTATATCGATCAAGGTAACTGTCCTGTTGCTCGTTTTCCACAGTCAGAAACACATGTGTTCCATCAATGGCACCTATGACTCCTGCAAAATGTACTTACTTAGATATTCTATCTCACATAGGTAGTAGTAGTAATAAGAGAAGGGGTGGTCCGTAGACCATGCACATAGGCCACTATGATGAGACCGTTGTGCCCTCTGGGGGTAAGTAATAGGATGAAAGGGGCACACTGAGTTACTGCACCATGCTTAACATTATTATGAAATAACACCTACAAAGGTGAACAATAATATCATACGGTATGAGGAGTAACTTCTTAATTTTTACCTGGATATCTTTTAAATCCTGAAGAAACCTCTGCAAGCTCCCTTTCACCATTAGGAAACTTTATATACTCAAGCTTCATTTGATTTATAAAATACATAATTTTATTCACCACTGTCATCACTGAGGTGTGAGACACACTGAACTGACTTCCTATACTTTTCAACGAATCTTGAGTCCCCATATACCACAAAAATATCAGCAATTGAGTTTTTAGATCAATAGGAAAGTGTCCTCCTGTATATTTCCTTTGCAATATTTTTCCCACATCTTTTAATGCCACTACCATTTCTAATTTTTCTACAGTTTGTTTTTCTAATCTGAATAGCTGAAAAAATTGATAGTTATTCATGTTTATTATCCATTTTTCATTGGAAATTTTTTTCGGTATCATATCGTGATCCTGAATGGTTTTTGCCAAGGCTCCTTTCTTTTGCCAATGATTTCTATGGAATGCAAGGATTGCACTATGTTCTTCTTCACAAAAAAATCATTCTTCGGCCATTGCAACAGACAGTAATAGTTATTTGTTTTACTAGGCAGCAAAGTAGTAGATTGACTGCCGCGGCTGATAGTTCAGCTAAGGCAGTCAATCTACTTTGCTGCCGAGTTGAACATATAATTTTTTCTCCGATTGTTTATAAGGATTATGTATATTGTATATTTGCAAATTATTAAAATTCCCACAATCTTTTTATTTTCCCTGTAATGATAAATTAAGACAACATTTGATAGAAATCGCAATTGTTGGAACGGTTGGTTGCTATGGAAATGTATATGTCCATAATAATTATAGTTTAACAACTTATGTCAAACGTTTTATTCCCATGGAGACTAATCACTTTGCTGCCTAGGCAGCAAAGTACTTACTTTGCTGCCTGGACAGGAAAAGTAATACTTTGCTGATTGATATGTGTCTGCAAAATTAATATTTGCTGTCAATCGGAGAAAAAATATTTTGTTCCATTTCAGTTATTCTGTTATTCAAGTAAAAAGTAAAACTGAAAAATATAAAATACCTATGTAGAATCTGGGCCAATGTTTCTGTTTCTGACAGGCTTACGCTGACAGCTGACAATAGCAACCACAACGACGCATCCAAGCGAGCACGATTTCGTATAAGTAAGGGTAATAAAGGGATGGTCAAGGTCAACCAAGGGTTAGACCGTGGTTAAAATCGGTCGACCGCTTGGAATCTGTTTATGTATTGTGTTAACTTCATTAGCACTACACGTATCACAATAGTCTTTCTTTGGTTGGTACAAGCTCAGGTGTAGATCATAAAAAAAATTGCATATACAACTTTACTTGGCCGCGATTATCACAATGTTTTTGATATTCATTATATAATTGAGCCTTGGACTTAAAAAGTGTTTCCAGGTATAGTTTACTTGTGTCCTTACGACAATAATGTGAGGGCATTTTTGGTAAACTATTAAATCACTCGACAAGAAAATCTCTTTTTGTTTTCATTTATTTTTTTCGATCGAGTTTCATTTCTATTTGTGTGAATAGTAGTGTCTGAGGTAGTGTAAAGTCCGTGTTCAGTTCCTTTTTTACCAATCATGCACCATGTCTTTGTTTAATCCAAAAATATTCAAATATGACCTTTTGAGTACCCTCTTTTTCTCGTTATTTTTGTTTCTTAAATAGTACTAGTATGTTCCACTTCGTCTTGATGCTTCTTTGCACTTTGATGATCTTTGTCTTCTTGTATACTTTATATTGCCGATTATGTAAGCTCTTTTTTCTCCCCAGTCCATTGTTCCCAAAAAGTATTAAACATAAGTTTCCTTTCTTCTTCTGAAAACTCGAAATGTTTTGTTGATTTTCGACATGGTAAAGACGTACAGCTGTCTCCTAGCTTTCTATTGGGCCGTTGAATTCCATATATTTTTTGGGTACTTCCTGCCGTATTCTCCTAAGCTTGGTTTTTGACCTGCTCCAGCTTTCTTTATCTGTTTTTTTCTATATCACCTTTTTCTCATTTTTGTGAACGTTATACTACTTTATGTTTCACCTTCTTCTTTCTCTTCAGCATCTAAATTGTCATAATCCGGATCATTCTCTTCATGCTCAAATAAATTAGGTTCAACTAAGACTTTGTTAATGGCTTCAGTGGCCTGTTTGTTATCGTTGTAACTCTCAGAAATATTGTTCACACTGATATTGTTAGTATTCTTTGTTTGGTGTGTTTCTAAAATTTTCTTCAGTAGTGACAGAACGCCTCCCTATGGACAGGCCCGCCCCACTCATGCTTCTACTGTGTCTCTGCCTAAGGTCGAACTGATTGTCGTTTCAGCTAGCCTAGCCCAAATACTGCTTTTGGAAAAATGATTCTTGTACTGTTGACAACATTTCGTTAGCATTTAATTCCTCAGAAAGAAAGTCACCTTGCAGAAAAATTTGTGTGCCGCAGTCAATGTTAATACAATTGGAGTAAGCAATATATCTTCGGAAGGTAGACGTTCTGCCAACGGTGTTAAAATTCCATTCGTGCCAATTTCATAGGTAGTAATAACAGGTCTATCAAAATTGTTGGAAGTACTGTCACAAATATTATTCTCCATACTAGAGATTTTTTTATTACTTTGCTGTTTTCTTGAGCCATAGACAACATTTTTTCTATTTGAGTAGGTTTCATCCGAAAAGGAACATTATAAACTCGGGGTTTTGGACTTCTAAAGCTAATTGTTTATAATTTAATGTTTGTTTTCCTGTTATAAGTTTGTTAATTTATCTAGAATTAAAATTTAATACAAGAACGGTAATTTAGTTTCATTATAGGTCTTAAAAAATATACCGTATCTGACTTCTGACACAAAAATGTATAAACACAATAACCGATAAAGGATTGTTGTGGATCTTAATTAAAATGTGTTATTTGCTTCAGAGTCAATATATTTTTGTCACATAGTAGGAATACATTTCTAATAAAAGTTACTGCGGAACTACTCGTCTTTGAACGTAATACCTACCGTAAAACCAAAAAAGTTGTCAGAGACGTTCAGTATTTTGTAAAAGGCCACCGACCAGCTGTCAGATAAGGGATATTTTTACAAGCATACTCAAAAGTAAGTAATACAAAGTACCTTAAATTGATTTTTAAATACTTCTTCAAAACTTTGCGTTACGGTATTTTTACATAATATTCTAGGTAACCAAATAAACCTATAGCTCTGAAAATCTTAAAATCTCAAAATTGTCATATACGGTATTGCAGTTAGGCCATCACATTTTTGTGTGTAGACATACCTGCAGCTTGTCAAAATTTGAATATCTCTTAGCTTGTAAGATTCTTTGGCATAATTAATTATATTTTTAACAACTTATTATAAAATTGTCTTAAATATGTCTAAATGGCAGTTGTCTGAGGTCTATATACATAAAAGAACAGTGGCAAATCAAAATAATTTTTTCCTTAAACATATGCAATTCTCGTTAAAATAATAAAATGCATGCTGGCCGCTCTGGCTAAAATGAGCTTCAATGTAAAGCTCATTAACTGAATACGTATTTCATCCCTTTTAATCTCAACACATTTTTCCCTGTTTATTATTTTTTTAAATTTTCTACAATGAACGAATCTGTATTTCAGCGCTTGGCATAATTCAATTGAAAATCGAAGTTTTCCCTTCAACTTGGGTGAATTCGATGTTTGATGTTATTGCGTTGCACACATTTCGTTTGTCTGTCATCTCACATAGGGTTTTCGCAGAACAATCTCGTGCCTGCAACCCAGCAGCTTAAATTCAGACTGGTAATTTTCTCTATTCACGTCTCCAAATTGTCATCTGAAAATGAAAAAAATATATTATTCAACATTTCTGCTGTATGTTTTATA